>CAKAJE020001132.1:0-38674 GCA_916610135.2 Macropis europaea | reverse complement strand
GCGGCATCTTAAAGCGCGTGGAAGGGCGAGTAAAATGCACTACTAAACTTCTATGATAGAGCAATCAGAGACCCGATTAGATCATTTTATATTTTGTTTAATATAAGATTTCAGGGAAATTCTATCACATTTGTTCAATTTACGCCGCTCCTATTTCAGTTAGCGCATTGGGCTAAGCGGTATCTCAAAGCACATGAAATGGCGAGTAAAATGCGCTATTAAACTTCTAGGATAAGGCAAACAGAGACCCGATTAGATCATTTTATATTACGGTTAATATAAGAATTCAGCGTAATTCTATCATATTTGTTGAAGTTACGTCGCTCCTATTTCAGATAGCGTACTGGGCTAGGCGGCATCTCAAAGCGCGTGGAATGGCGAGTAAAATGCACTACTAATCTTCTATGATAGGGCAATCAGAGACCCGATTAGATCATTTTATATTTTGATTAATATAAGGTTTCAGGGAAATTCTATCACATTTGTTGAATTTACGTCGCTCCTATTTCAGATAGCGTATTGGGCTAAGCCGGATCTCAAAGCGCATGAAATGGCGACTAAAATGAACTGTTAATCTTCTGGGGTAGGGCAAACAGAGACCCGATTAGATCACTTTATATTATGGTTAATTTAAGAATTCAGCAAAATTCTATCACATTTGTTCAACTTACGTCGCTCCTATTTCAGAAAGCTTATTGGGCTATGCGGCATCTCAAAGCGCATGAAATGACGAGTGTAATGCACTATTATACATCTAGGGTAGGGTGAACAGAGACCCGAAGAGATCATTTTACATTAAGGTGAATATAAGAATGCAGCGTAATTCTGTCACATTTGTTCAACTCACGTCGCTCCTATTTCAGATAGCGTATTGGGTTAAGCGTCATCTCAAAGCGCATGAAATGACGAGTGAAATGCACTATTAAACTTCTAGGGTAGGGCGAACAGAGACCCGATTAGATCATTTTACATTAAGGTTAATATAAGTATTCAGCGAGATTCTATCACACTTGTTCAATTTACGTCGCTTCTTTTTCAGACAGCGTACTGGGCTAGGCGGCATCTTAAAGCGCGTGGAATGGCGAGTAAAATGCACTATTACCCTTCTATGATAGGGCAATCAGAGACCCGATTAGATCATTTTATATTTTGGTTCATATAAGAATTCAACGAAATTCTATCACAATTGTAAAATTTACGTCGCTCCTATTACAGATAGCTTATTGGGCTTAGCGGCATCTCAAAGCGCATGAAATGACGAGTGAAATGCACTATTAAACATCTAGGGTAGGGCAAACAGAGACCCGATTAGATCATTTTATATTATGGTTAATTTAAGAATTCAGCAAAATTCTATCACATTTGTTCAATTTACGTCGCTCCTATTTCAGATACCATATTGGGCTAAGCGGCATCTCAAAGCGCATGAAATGACGAGTGAAATGCACTATTAAAATTCTATGATAGGGCAATCAGAGACCCGATTAGATCATTTTATATTATGGTTAATTTAAGAATCCAGCAAAATTCCATCACATTTGTTCAATTTACGTCGCTCCTATTTCAGATAGCGTACTGGGCTAGGCGGCATCTAAAAGCGCATGAAAAGGCGAGTAAAAGTCGCTATTAAACTTCTAGGATAAGGCAAACAGAGACCCGATTAGATAATTTTATATTACGCTTAATATGAGAATGCAGCGTAATTCTATCACATTTGTTCAACTTACGTCGCTCCTATTTCAGATAGCGTACTGGGATAGGCGGCATCTCAAAGCGCATGAAATGGCGAGTGAAATGCACTATTAGACTTCTATGGTAGGGCGAACAGAGACCCGATTAGATCATTTTACATTAAGGTTGATATAAGAATTCACGGAAATTCTATCACATTTGTTCAATTGACGTCGCTCCTGTTTCAGATAGCGTACTGGGCTAGGCGGCATCTAAAAGCGCATGAAATGGCGAGTATAATGCACTATTAAACTTCTAGGATAACGCAAACAGAGACCCGATTAGATCATTTTATATTATGGTTAATTTAAGAATTCAGCGAAATTCTATCACATTTGTTCAATTTACGTCGCTCCTATTTCAGATAGCATACTGCGCAAGGCGGCTTCTTAAAGCGCGTGGAATGGCGAGTAAAACGCGCTATTAAACTTCTAGGATAAGGCAAACAGAGACCCGATTAGATCATTTTATATTACGGTTAATATAAGAATGCAGCGTAATTCCAGCACATTTGTTCAACTTATGTCGCTCCTATTTCAGATAGCGTACTGGGCTAGGCTGCATCTCAAAGCGCATGAAATGGCGAGTGAAATGCACTATTAGACTTCTATGGTAGGGCGAACAGAGGCCCGTTTAGATCATTTTACATTAAGGTTATATAAGTATTCACGGAAATTCTATCACATTTGTTCAATTTACGTCGCTCCTATTTCAGATAGCGTACTGGGCTAGGCGGCATCTCAAAGCGCATGAAATGGCGACTAAAATGCACTATTAAACTTCTAGGCTAGGGCGAACAGAGACCCGATTAGATCATTTTACATTTTGGTTAATAAAAGAATTCAGCGAAATTCCATCACATTTGTTCAATTTACGTCGCTCCTATTTCAGATAGCATATTGGGCTAAGCGGCATCTCAAAGCGCATGAAATGACGAGTGAAATGCACTATTAAAATTCTATGATAGGGCAATCAGAGACCCGATTAGATCATTTTATATTATGGTTAATTTAAGAATTCCGCAAAATTCTATCACATTTGTTCAATTTACGTCGCTCCTATTTCAGATAGCGTACTGGGCTTGGCGACATCTTAAAGCGCATGAAATGACGAGTGAAATGCACTATTAAACTTCTATGATAGGGCAATCAGAGACCCGATTAGATCATTTTATATTTTGTTTAATATAAGATTTCAGGGAAATTTTATCACATTCGTTCAATTTACGTCGCTCCTATTTCAGATAGCGTACTGGGCTAGGCGGCATCTTAAAGCGCGTGGAATGTCAAGTAAACTGCACTATTAAATTTCTATGATAGGGCAATCAGAGACCCGATTAGATCATTTTATATTTTGGTTAACATAAGAATTCAGCGAAATTATATCACATTTGTTCAATTTACGTCGCTCCTATTACAGATAGCTTATTGGGCTTAGCGGCATCACAAAGCGCATGAAATGGCGAGTGAAATGCACTATTAAACTTCTATGATAGGGCAATCAGAGACCCGATTAGATCATTTTATATGTTGGTTAATATAAGAATTCAGCGAAATTCTATCACATTTGTTCAATTTACGTCGCTCCTATTTCAGATAGCGAACTCGGCTAAGCGGCATCTCAAAGCGCATGAAGTGGCGAATAAAATACACCATTAAACTTGTAGGCTAGGGCGAACGGAGACCCGATCAGATCATTTTACATTATGGTTAATAAAAGAATTCAGCGAAATTCTATCACATTTGTTCAACTTCTGTCGCTCCTATTTCAGATAGCGTATTGGGCTAAGCGGCATCTCAAAGCGCATGAAATGAAGAGTGAAATGCACTATTAAAATTCTATGATAGGGCAATCAGAGACCCGATTAGATCATTTTATATTTTGTTTAATTTAAGAATTCAGCGAAATTCTATCACATTTGTTCAATTTACGTCGCTCCTATTTCAGATATCGTACTGGGCTAGGCGGCATCTTAAAGCGCGTGGAAGGGCGAGTAAAATGCACTACTAAACTTCTATGATAGAGCAATCAGAGACCCGATTAGATCATTTTATATTTTGTTTAATATAAGATTTCAGGGAAATTCTATCACATTTGTTCAATTTACGTCGCTCCTATTTCAGTTAGCGCATTGGGCTAAGCGGTATCTCAAAGCACATGAAATGGCGAGTAAGATGCGCTATTAAACTTCTAGGATAAGGCAAACAGAGACCCGATTAGATCATTTTATATTACGGTTAATATAAGAATTCAGCGTAATTCTATCATATTTGTTGAAGTTACGTCGCTCCTATTTCAGATAGCGTACTGGGCTAGGCGGCATCTCAAAGCGCGTGGAATGGCGAGTAAAATGCACTACTAATCTTCTATGATAGGGCAATCAGAGACCCGATTAGATCATTTTATATTTTGATTAATATAAGGTTTCAGGGAAATTCTATCACATTTGTTCAATTTACGTCGCTCCTATTTCAGATAGCGTATTGGGCTAAGCCGGATCTCAAAGCGCATGAAATGGCGACTAAAATGAACTGTTAATCTTCTGGGGTAGGGCAAACAGAGACCCGATTAGATCACTTTATATTATGGTTAATTTAAGAATTCAGCAAAATTCTATCACATTTGTTCAACTTACGTCGCTCCTATTTCAGAAAGCTTATTGGGCTATGCGGCATCTCAAAGCGCATGAAATGACGAGTGTAATGCACTATTATACATCTAGGGTAGGGTGAACAGAGACCCGAAGAGATCATTTTACATTAAGGTGAATATAAGAATGCAGCGTAATTCTGTCACATTTGTTCAACTCACGTCGCTCCTATTTCAGATAGCGTATTGGGTTAAGCGTCATCTCAAAGCGCATGAAATGACGAGTGAAATGCACTATTAAACTTCTAGGGTAGGGCGAACAGAGACCCGATTAGATCATTTTACATTAAGGTTAATATAAGTATTCAGCGAGATTCTATCACACTTGTTCAATTTACGTCGCTTCTATTTCAGACAGCGTACTGGGCTAGGCGGCATCTTAAAGCGCGTGGAATGGCGAGTGAAATGCACTATTACCCTTCTATGATAGGGCAATCAGAGACCCGATTAGATCATTTTATATTTTGGTTCATATAAGAATTCAACGAAATTCTATCACAATTGTAAAATTTACGTCGCTCCTATTACAGATAGCTTATTGGGCTTAGCGGCATCTCAAAGCGCATGAAATGACGAGTGAAATGCACTATTAAACTTCTAGGGTAGGGCAACAGAGACCCGATTAGATCATTTTAATTATGGTTATTTTAAGAATTCAGCAAAATTCCATCACATTTGTTCAATTACGTCCGCTCCTATTCAGATAGCGTACTGGGCTAGGCGGCATCTTAAAGCGGGTGGAATGGCGAGGAGAATACACTATTAAAATTCTATGGTAGGGCAAACAGAGACTCGATTAGATCATTTTACATTAATGTTAATAAAAGAATTCAGCGAAATTCTATCACATTTGTTCAACATACGTCGCTCCTATTTCAGATAGCGTATTGGGCTAAGCGGCACCTCAAAGCGCATGAAATGGCGAGTGAAATGCACTATTAGACTTCTATGGTAGGGCGAACAGAGACCCGATTGGATCATTTTACATTAAGGTTTATATAAGAATTCACGGAAATTCTATCACATTTGTTCAATTTACGTCGCTCCTATTTCAGATAGCGTATTGGGCTAAGCGGCCTCTCAAAGCGCATGAAATGGCGAATGAAATGCACTATTAAACTTGTAGGCCAGGGCGAACAGAGACCCGATTAGATCATTTTACATTATCGTTAATAAAAGAATTCAGCGAAATTCTAACACATTTGTTCAATTTACGTCGCTCCTATTTCAGATAGCGTATTGGGCTAAGCGGCATCTCAAAGCGCATGAAATGACGAGTAAAATGCACTATTAAACTTCTAGGGTAGGGCAAACAGAGACCCGGTTAGATAATTTCATATTATAGTTAATTTAAGAATTCAGCGAAATTCTATCACATTTGTTCAATTTACGTCGCTCCTATTTCAGATTGCGTATTGGGCTAAGCGGCATCTCAAAGCGCAAGAAATGGCGAGTAAAATGCACTATTAAACTTCTAGGGTAGGGCAAACAGAGGCCCGATTAGATCAATTTATATTATGGTTAATTTAAGAATTCAGCAAAATTCTATCACATTTTTTCAATTTACGTCGTTCCTATTTCAGCTAGCGTACTGGGCTAGGCGGCATCTTAAAACGCGAAGAATGGCGAGTAAAATGCACTACTAAACTTCTATGATAGGGCAATCAGAGACCCGATTAGATCATTTTATATTTTGGTTAATATAAGAATTCAGCGAAATTCTATTACATTTGTTCAATTTACGTCGCTCCTATTTCAGATAGCGTATTGTCCTAAGCGGCATCTCAAAGCGCATGAAATGACGAGTGAAAGGCAATATTAAACTTCTAGGGTAGGGCGAACAGAGACCCGAATAGATCATTTTACATTAAGGTTAATATAAGAATTCACGGAAATTCTATCACATTTGTTCAATTTACGTCGCTCCTATTTCAGATAGCGTATTGGGCTAAGCGGCATCTCAAAGCGCATGAAATGGCGAGTAAAATGCACTATTAAACTTCTAGGGTAGGGCACACAGAGACCCGATTAGATCATTTTATATTATGGTTAATTTAAGAATTCAGCGAAATTCTATCACATTTGTTCAATTTACGTCGCTCCTATTTCAGATAGCATACTGGGCTGGGCGGCATCTTAAAGCGCGTGGAATGGCGAGTAAAATGCACTACGAAACTTCTACGATAGGGCAATCAGAGACCCGATTAGATCATTTTATATTTTGGTTAATATAAGAATTCAGCGAAATTCTATCACACTTGTTCAATTTACGTCGCTCCTATTTCAGATAGCTTATTGGGCTTAGCGGCATCTCAAAGCGCATGAAATGGCGAGTGAAATGCACTATTAAACTTCTAGGCTAGGGCGAACAGAGACCCGATTAGATCATTTTACATTTTGGTTAATAAAAGATTTCAGCGAAATTCTATCACATTTGTTCAATTTACGTCGCTCCTATTTCAGATAGCATACTGGGCTAGGCGGCATCTTAAAGCGCGTGGAATGGCGAGTAAAATGCACTACTAAACTTCTATGATAGGGCAATCAGAGACCCGATTAGATCATTTTATATTTTGGTTAATATAAGAGTTCAGCGAAATTCTATCACATTTGATCAATTTACGTCGCTCCTATTTCAGATAGCGTACTGGGCTCGGCGGCATCTTAAAGCGCGTGGAATGGCGAGTGAAATGCACTATTAAACTTCTATGATAGGGCAATCAGAGACCCGATTAGATCATTTTATATTTTGTTTAATATAAGATTTCAGGGAAATTTTATCACATTTGTTCAATTTACGTCACTCCTATTTCAGATAGCGTACTGGGCTATGCGGCATCTTAAAGCGCGTGGAATGTCAAGTAAACTGCACTATTAAATTTGTATAATAGGGCAATCAGAGACCCGATTAGATCATTTTATATTTTGGTTAACATAAGAATTCAGCGAAATTCTATCACATTTGTTCAATTTACGTCGCTCCTATTACAGATAGCTTATTGGGCTTAGTGGCATCTCAAAGCGCATGAAGTGGCGAATAAAATGCACTATTAAACTTGTAGGCTAGGGCGAACAGAGACCCGATCAGATCATTTTACATTATGGTTAATAAAAAAATTCAGCGAAATTCTATCACATTTGTTCAACTTCTGTCGCTCCTATTTCAGATAGCGTATTGGGCTAAGCGGCATCTCAAAGCGCATGAAATGGCGAGTAAAATGCACTATTAACCTTCTAGGGTAGGTCAGACAGATTCCCGATGAGATCATTTTATATTATGGTTAATTTAAGAATTCAGCGAAATTCTATCACATTTGTTCAATTTACGTCGCTCCTATATCAGATAGCATACTGGGCTGGGCGGCATCTTAAAGCGCGTGGAATGGCGAGTAAAATGCACTACGAAACTTCTACGATAGGGCAATCAGAGACCCGATTAGATCATTTTATATTTTGGTTAACATAAGAATTCAGCGAAATTCTATCACATTTGTTCAATTTACGTCGCTCCTATTTCAGATAGCATATTGGGCTAAGCGGCATCTCAAAGCGCATGAAATGACGAGTGAAATGCACTATTAAGCTTCTAGGGTGGGGCGAACAGAGACCCGATTAGATCATTTTACATTAAGGTAAATATAAGAATTCACGGAAATTCTATCACATTTGTTCAATTTACGTCGCTCCTATTTCAGATAGCGTATTGGGCTAAGCCGGATCTCAAAGCGCATGAAATGGCGACTAAAATGAACTGTTAATCTTCTGGGGTAGGGCAAACAGAGACCCGATTAGATCACTTTATATTATGGTTAATTTAAGAATTCAGCAAAATTCTATCACATTTGTTCAACTTACGTCGCTCCTATTTCAGAAAGCTTATTGGGCTATGCGGCATCTCAAAGCGCATGAAATGACGAGTGTAATGCACTATTATACATCTAGGGTAGGGTGAACAGAGACCCGAAGAGATCATTTTACATTAAGGTGAATATAAGAATGCAGCGTAATTCTGTCACATTTGTTCAACTCACGTCGCTCCTATTTCAGATAGCGTATTGGGTTAAGCGTCATCTCAAAGCGCATGAAATGACGAGTGAAATGCACTATTAAACTTCTAGGGTAGGGCGAACAGAGACCCGATTAGATCATTTTACATTAAGGTTAATATAAGTATTCAGCGAGATTCTATCACACTTGTTCAATTTACGTCGCTTCTATTTCAGACAGCGTACTGGGCTAGGCGGCATCTTAAAGCGCGTGGAATGGCGAGTGAAATGCACTATTACCCTTCTATGATAGGGCAATCAGAGACCCGATTAGATCATTTTATATTTTGGTTCATATAAGAATTCAACGAAATTCTATCACAATTGTAAAATTTACGTCGCTCCTATTACAGATAGCTTATTGGGCTTAGCGGCATCTCAAAGCGCATGAAATGACGAGTGAAATGCACTATTAAACTTCTAGGGTAGGGCAAACAGAGACCCGATTAGATCATTTTATATTATGGTTATTTTAAGAATTCAGCAAAATTCCATCACATTTGTTCAATTTACGTCGCTCCTATTTCAGATAGCGTACTGGGCTAGGCGGCATCTTAAAGCGGGTGGAATGGCGAGGAGAATACACTATTAAAATTCTATGGTAGGGCAAACAGAGACTCGATTAGATCATTTTACATTAATGTTAATAAAAGAATTCAGCGAAATTCTATCACATTTGTTCAACATACGTCGCTCCTATTTCAGATAGCGTATTGGGCTAAGCGGCACCTCAAAGCGCATGAAATGGCGAGTGAAATGCACTATTAGACTTCTATGGTAGGGCGAACAGAGACCCGATTGGATCATTTTACATTAAGGTTTATATAAGAATTCACGGAAATTCTATCACATTTGTTCAATTTACGTCGCTCCTATTTCAGATAGCGTATTGGGCTAAGCGGCCTCTCAAAGCGCATGAAATGGCGAATGAAATGCACTATTAAACTTCTAGGCCAGGGCGAACAGAGACCCGATTAGATCATTTTACATTATCGTTAATAAAAGAATTCAGCGAAATTCTAACACATTTGTTCAATTTACGTCGCTCCTATTTCAGATAGCGTATTGGGCTAAGCGGCATCTCAAAGCGCATGAAATGACGAGTAAAATGCACTATTAAACTTCTAGGGTAGGGCAAACAGAGACCCGGTTAGATAATTTCATATTATAGTTAATTTAAGAATTCAGCGAAATTCTATCACATTTGTTCAATTTACGTCGCTCCTATTTCAGATTGCGTATTGGGCTAAGCGGCATCTCAAAGCGCAAGAAATGGCGAGTAAAATGCACTATTAAACTTCTAGGGTAGGGCAAACAGAGGCCCGATTAGATCAATTTATATTATGGTTAATTTAAGAATTCAGCAAAATTCTATCACATTTTTTCAATTTACGTCGTTCCTATTTCAGCTAGCGTACTGGGCTAGGCGGCATCTTAAAACGCGAAGAATGGCGAGTAAAATGCACTACTAAACTTCTATGATAGGGCAATCAGAGACCCGATTAGATCATTTTATATTTTGGTTAATATAAGAATTCAGCGAAATTCTATTACATTTGTTCAATTTACGTCGCTCCTATTTCAGATAGCGTATTGTCCTAAGCGGCATCTCAAAGCGCATGAAATGACGAGTGAAAGGCAATATTAAACTTCTAGGGTAGGGCGAACAGAGACCCGAATAGATCATTTTACATTAAGGTTAATATAAGAATTCACGGAAATTCTATCACATTTGTTCAATTTACGTCGCTCGTATTTCAGATAGCGTATTGGGCTAAGCGGCATCTCAAAGCGCATGAAATGGCGAGTAAAATGCACTATTAAACTTCTAGGGTAGGGCACACAGAGACCCGATTAGATCATTTTATATTATGGTTAATTTAAGAATTCAGCGAAATTCTATCACATTTGTTCAATTTACGTCGCTCCTATTTCAGATAGCATACTGGGCTGGGCGGCATCTTAAAGCGCGTGGAATGGCGAGTAAAATGCACTACGAAACTTCTACGATAGGGCAATCAGAGACCCGATTAGATCATTTTATATTTTGGTTAATATAAGAATTCAGCGAAATTCTATCACACTTGTTCAATTTACGTCGCTCCTATTTCAGATAGCTTATTGGGCTTAGCGGCATCTCAAAGCGCATGAAATGGCGAGTGAAATGCACTATTAAACTTCTAGGCTAGGGCGAACAGAGACCCGATTAGATCATTTTACATTTTGGTTAATAAAAGAATTCAGCGAAATTCTATCACATTTGTTCAATTTACGTCGCTCCTATTTCAGATAGCATACTGGGCTAGGCGGCATCTTAAAGCGCGTGGAATGGCGAGTAAAATGCACTACTAAACTTCTATGATAGGGCAATCAGAGACCCGATTAGATCATTTTATATTTTGGTTAATATAAGAGTTCAGCGAAATTCTATCACATTTGATCAATTTACGTCGCTCCTATTTCAGATAGCGTACTGGGCTCGGCGGCATCTTAAAGCGCGTGGAATGGCGAGTGAAATGCACTATTAAACTTCTATGATAGGGCAATCAGAGACCCGATTAGATCATTTTATATTTTGTTTAATATAAGATTTCAGGGAAATTTTATCACATTTGTTCAATTTACGTCACTCCTATTTCAGATAGCGTACTGGGCTATGCGGCATCTTAAAGCGCGTGGAATGTCAAGTAAACTGCACTATTAAATTTGTATAATAGGGCAATCAGAGACCCGATTAGATCATTTTATATTTTGGTTAACATAAGAATTCAGCGAAATTCTATCACATTTGTTCAATTTACGTCGCTCCTATTACAGATAGCTTATTGGGCTTAGTGGCATCTCAAAGCGCATGAAGTGGCGAATAAAATGCACTATTAAACTTGTAGGCTAGGGCGAACAGAGACCCGATCAGATCATTTTACATTATGGTTAATAAAAAAATTCAGCGAAATTCTATCACATTTGTTCAACTTCTGTCGCTCCTATTTCAGATAGCGTATTGGGCTAAGCGGCATCTCAAAGCGCATGAAATGGCGAGTAAAATGCACTATTAACCTTCTAGGGTAGGTCAGACAGATTCCCGATGAGATCATTTTATATTATGGTTAATTTAAGAATTCAGCGAAATTCTATCACATTTGTTCAATTTACGTCGCTCCTATATCAGATAGCATACTGGGCTGGGCGGCATCTTAAAGCGCGTGGAATGGCGAGTAAAATGCACTACGAAACTTCTACGATAGGGCAATCAGAGACCCGATTAGATCATTTTATATTTTGGTTAACATAAGAATTCAGCGAAATTCTATCACATTTGTTCAATTTACGTCGCTCCTATTTCAGATAGCATATTGGGCTAAGCGGCATCTCAAAGCGCATGAAATGACGAGTGAAATGCACTATTAAGCTTCTAGGGTGGGGCGAACAGAGACCCGATTAGATCATTTTACATTAAGGTAAATATAAGAATTCACGGAAATTCTATCACATTTGTTCAATTTACGTCGCTCCTATTTCAGATAGCGTACTGGGCTATGCGGCATGTAAAAGCGCATGAAATGGCGAGTATAATGCACTATTAAACTTCTAGGATAACGCAAACAGAGACCCGATTAGATCATTTTATATTATGGTTAATTTAAGAATTCAGCGAAATTCTATCACATTTGTTCAATTTACGTCGCTCCTATTTCAGATCGCTTATAGGGCTTAGCGGCATCTCAAAGCGCATGAAATGACGAGTGAAATGCACTATTAAAATTCTATGATAGGGCAATCAGAGACCCGATTAGATCATTTAATATTATGGTTAATTTAAGAATTCAGCAAAATTCCATCACATTTGTTCAATTTACGTCGCTCCTATTTCCGATAGCGTACTGGGCTAGGCGGCATCTAAAAGCGCATGAAATGGCGAGTATAATGCACTATTAAACTTCTAGGATAACGCAAACAGAGACCCGATTATATCATTTTATATTATGGTTAATTTAAGAATTCAGCGAAATTCTATCACATTTGTTCAATTTACGTCGCTCCTATTTCAGATAGCATACTGGGCTAGGCGGCATCTTAAAGCGCGTGGAGTGGCAAGTAAAACGCGCTATTAAACTTCTAGGATAACGCAAACAGAGACCCGATTATATCATTTCATATTATGGTTAATTTAAGAATTCAGCAAAATTCTATCACATTTGTTCAATTTACGTCGTTACTATTTCAGATAGGGTACTGGGCGAAGCGGCATCTCAAAGCGCATGAAATGGCGAATAAAATGCACTATTAAACTTTTAGGGTAGGGCAAACAGAGACCCGATTAGATCATTTTATATTATAGTGAATTTAAGAATTCAGCGAAATTCTATCACATTTGTTCAATTTACGTCGCTCCTATTTCAGATTGCGTATTGGGCTAAGCGGCATCTCAAAGCGCAAGAAATGGCGAGTAAAATGCACTATTAAACTTCTAGGGTAGGGCAAACAGACACCCAATAAGATCATTTTATATTATGGTTAATTCAAGAATTCAGCGAAACTCTATCACATTTATTCAATTTATGTCGCTCCTATTTCAGATAGCGTATTGGGCTAAGCGGCATCTCGAAGCGCATGAAATGGCGAGTAAAATGCACTATTAAACTTCTATGATAGGGCAATCAGAGACCCGATTAGATCATTTTATATTTTGGATAATTTAAGTATTCAGCGAAATTCTATCACATTTGTTCAATTTACGTCGCTCCTATTTCAGATAGTGTACTGGGCTAGGCGGCATCTTAAAGCGCGTGGAAGGGCGTGTAAAATGCACTACTAAACTTCTACGAGAGGGCAATCAGAGTCCCGTTTAGATCATTTTATATTTTGTTTAATATAAGATTTCAGGGAAATTCTATCACATTTGCTCAATTTACGTGGCTCCTATTTCAGAAAGCGTATTGGGCTAAGCGGCATCTCAAAACGCATGAAATGGCGAACAAAGTGCACTATTAAACTTCTAGGCTAGGGCGAACAGAGACCAGATTAGATCATTTTATATTTTGGTTAATATAAGAATTCTGCGAAATTCTATCCCATTTGTTCAACTTACGTCGCTCCTATTTCAGATATCGTACTGGGCTAGGCGGCATCTTAAAGCGCGTGGAATGGCGAGTAGAATGCGCTACTAAACTTCTATGATAGGGCAATCAGAGACCCGATTAGATCATTTTATATTTTGTTTAATATAAGATTTCAGGGAAATTGTATCACATTTGATCAATTTACGTCGCTCCTATTTCAGATAGCGTATTGGGCTAAGCGGCCTCTCAAACCGCATGAAATGGCGAGTGAAATGCACTATTAGACTTCTATGGTAGGGCGAACAGAGACCCGATTGGATCATTTTACATTAAGGTTAATATAAGAATTCACGGAAATTCTATCACATTTGTTCAATTTACGTCGCTCCTATTTCAGATAGCGTATTGGGCTAAGCAGCCTCTCAAAGCGCATGAAATGGCGAGTGAAATGCACTATTAGACTTCTATGGTAGGGCGAACAGAGACCCGATAGGATCATTTCACATTTTGGTTAATAAAAGAATTCAGCGAAATTCTATCACATTTGTTCAATTTACGTCGCACCTATTCCAGATAGCGTATTCGGCTAAGCGGCATCTCAAAGCGCATGAAATGGCGAATAAAATGCACTATTAAACTTCTAGGCTAGGGCGAACAGAGACCCGATCAGTTCATTTCATATTATGTTTAATTTAAGAATTCAGCAAAATTCTATCACATTTGTTCAATTTACGTCGCTCCTATGTCAGTTAGCGTATTCGGCTAAGCGGCATCTCAAAGCGCACGAAATGGCGAGTAAAATGCACTATTTAAGATCTAGGGTAGGGCAAACAGAGTCCCGATAAGATCATTTTATATTATGGTTAATTTAAGAATTCAGCGAAATTCTATCATATTTGTTCAATTTACGTCGCTCCTATTTCAGATAGCGTATTGGGCTAAGCGGCATCTGAAAGCGCATGAAATGGCGAGTGAAATGCGCTATTAAACTTCTAGGGTAGGGCAAAGAGAGACCCGATTAGATCATTTTATATTATGGTTAATTTAAGAATTCAGCAAAATTCTATCACATTTGTTCAACATACGTCGCTCCTATTTCAGATATCGTCCTGGGCTAGGCGGCATCTTAAAGCGCGTGGAATGGCGAGTAAAATGCACTACTAAGCTTCTATGATAGGGCAATCAGAGACCCGATTAGATCATTTTATATTTTGTTTAATATAAGATTTCAGGGAAATTGTATCACATTTGTTCAATTTACGTCGCTCCTATTTCAGATAGCGTATTCGGCTAAGCGGCATCTCAAAGCGCATGAAGAGGCGAATAAAATGCACTATTAAACTTGTAGGCTAGGGCGAACAGAGACCCGATCAGATCATTTTACATTATGGTTAATAAAAAAATTCAGCGAAATTCTATCACATTTGTTCAACTTCTGTCGCTCCTATTTCAGATAGCGTATGGGGCTAAGCGGCATCTCAAAGCGCATGAAATGGCGAGTGAAATGCACTATTAAACTTCTAGGCTAGGGCGAACAGAGACCCGATTAGATCATTTCACATTTTGGTGAATAAAAGAATTCAGCGAAATTCTATCACATTTGTTCAATTTACGTCGCTCCTATTTCAGATAGCATATTGGGCTAAGCGGCATCTCAAAGCGCATGAAATGACGAGTGAAATGCACTATTAAAATTCTATGATAGGGCAATCAGAGACCCGATTAGATCATTTTATATTATGGTTAATTTAAGAATTCAGCGAAATTCTGTCACATTTGTTCAATTTACGTCGCTCCTATTTCAGATAGCGTACTGGGCTAGGCGGCATCTAAAAGCGCATGAAATGGCGAGTAAAACGTGCTATTAAACTTCTAGGATAAGGCAAACAGAGACCCGATTAGATCATTTTATATTACGCTTAATATGAGAATGCAGCGTAATTCTATCACATTTGTTCAACTTACGTCGCTCCTATTTCAGATAGCGTACTGGGATAGGCGGCATCTCAAAGCGCATGAAATGGCGAGTGAAATGCACTATTAGACTTCTATGGTAGGGCGAACAGAGACCCGATTAGATCATTTTACATTAAGGTTGATATAAGAATTCACGGAAATTCTATCACATTTGTTCAATTTACGTCGCTCCTGTTTCAGATAGCGTACTGGGCTAGGCGGCATCTAAAAGCGCATGAAATGGCGAGTATAATGCACTATTAAACTTCTAGGATAACGCAAACAGAGACCCGATTAGATCATTTTATATTATGGTTAATTTAAGAATTCAGCGAAATTCTATCACATTTGTTCAATTTACGTCGCTCCTATTTCAGATTGCATACTGCGCAAGGCGGCTTCTTAAAGCGCGTGGAATGGCGAGTAAAACGCGCTATTAAACTTCTAGGATAAGGCAAACAAAGACCCGATTAGATCATTTTATATTACGGTTAATATAAGAATGCAGCGTAATTCCAGCACATTTGTTCAACTTACGTCGCTCCTATTTCAGATAGCGTACTGGGCTAGGCTGCATCTCAAAGCGCATGAAATGGCGAGTGAAATGCACTATTAGACTTCTATGGTAGGGCGAACAGAGGCCCGTTTAGATCATTTTACATTAAGGTTAATATAAGTATTCACGGAAATTCTATCACATTTGTTCAATTTACGTCGCTCCTATTTCAGATAGCATACTGGGCTAGGCGGCATCTTAAAGCGCGTGGAATGGCGAGTAAAATGCACTACTAAACTTCTATGATAGGGCAATCAGAGACCCGATTAGATCATTTTATATTTTGGTTAATATAAGAGTTCAGCGAAATTCTATCACATTTGATCAATTTACGTCGCTCCTATTTCAGATAGCTTATTGAGCTTAGCGGCATCTCAAAGCGCATGAAGTGGCGAATAAAATGCACTATTAAACTTGTAGGCTAGGGCGAACAGAGACCCGATCAGATCATTTTACATTATGGTTAATAAAAAAATTCAGCGAAATTCTATCACATTTGTTCAACTTCTGTCGCTCCTATTTCAGATAGCGTATTGGGCTAAGCGGCATCTCAAAGCGCATGAAATGGCGAGTAAAATGCACTATTAAACTTCTAGGGTAGGTCAGACAGAGTCCCGATGAGATCATTTTATATTATGGTTAATTTAAGAATTCAGCGAAATTCTATCACATTTGTTCAATTTACGTCGCTCCTATTTCAGATAGCATGCTGGGCTAGGCGGCATCTTAAAGCGCGTGGAATGGCGAGTAAAATGCACTACTAAACTTCTACGATAGGGCAATCAGAGACCCGATTAGATCATTTTATATTTTGGTTAATATAAGAATTCAGCGAAATTCTATCACATTTGTTCAATTTACGTCGCTCCTATTTCAGATAGCTTATAGGGCTTAGCGGCATCTCAAAGCGCATGAAATGGCGAGTGAAATGCACTATTAAACTTCTAGGCTAGGGCGAACAGAGACCCGAATAGATCATTTTACATTTTGGTTAATAAAAGAATTCAGCGAAATTCTATCACATTTTTTCAATTTTCGTCGCTCCTATTTCAGATAGCATATTGGGCTAAGCGGCATCTCAAAGCGCATGAAATGACGAGTGAAATGCACTATTAAAATTCTATGATAGGCAATCAGAGGCCCGATTAGATCATTTTATATTATGGTTAATTTAAGAATTCAGCAAAGTTCCATCACATTTGTTCAATTTACGTCGCTCCTATTTCAGATAGCGTACTGGGCTAGGCGGCATCTAAAAGCGCATGAAATGGCGAGTATAATGCACTATTAAACTTCTAGGATAACGCAAACAGAGACCCGATTAGATCATTTTATATTATGGTTAATTTAAGAATTCAGCGAAATTCTATCACATTTGTTCAATTTACGTCGCTCCTATTTCTGATAGCATACTGGGCTAGGCGGCATCTTAAAGCGCGTGGAGTGGCGAGTAAAACGCGCTATTAAACTTCTAGGATAAGGCAAACAGAGACCCGATTAGATCATTTTATATTACGCTTAATATGAGAATGCAGCGTAATTCTATCACATTTGTTCAACTTACGTCGCTCCTATTTCAGATAGCGCACTGGGATAGGCGGCATCTCAAAGCGCATGAAATGGCGAGTGAAATGCACTGTTAGACTTCTATGGTAGGGCGAACAGAGACCCGATTAGATCATTTTACATTAAGGTTGATATAAGAATTCACGGAAATTCTATCACATTTGTTCAATTTACGTCGCTCCTATTTCAGATAGCGAACTCGGCTAAGCGGCATCTCAAAGCGCATGAAATGGCGAATAAAATGCACTAATAAACTTCTAGGCTAGGGCGAACAGAGCCCCGATCAGATCATTTTACATTATGGTTAATAAAAGAATTCAGCGAAATTCTATCACATTTGTTCAACTTACGTCGCTCCTATTTCAGATGGCGTATTGGGCTGAACGGCATCTCAAAGCGCATGAAATGGCGAGTGAAATGCACTATTAGACTTCTATGGTAGGGCGAACAGAGACCCGATTAGATCATTTTACATTAAGGTTAATATCAGGATTCACGGAAATTCTATCACATTTGTTCAATTTACGTCGCTCCTATTTCAGATAGCGTATTGGGCTATGCGGCATCTCAAAGCCCATGAAATGGCGAGTAAAATGCACTATTAAACTTCTAGGGTAGGACAAACAGAGACCCGATTAGATCATTTCATATTATGGTTAATTTAAGAATTCAGCGAAATTCTATCACATTTGTTCAATTTACGTCGCTCCTATTTCAGATAGCGTATTGGGATATGCGGCATCTCAAAGCGCATGAAATGGCGAGTAAAATGCACCATTAAACTTCTAGGATAAGCCAAACAGAGACACGATTAGATCATTTTATATTACGGTTAATATAAGAATTCAGCGTAATTCTATCACATTTGTTCCACTTACGTCGCTCCTATTTTAGATAGCGTATTGGGCTAAGCGGCATCTCAACGCGCATGAAATGGCGAGTGAAATGCACCATTAGACTTCTATGGTAGGGCGAACAGAGACCCGATTAGATCATTTTACATTAAGGTTAATATAAGGATTCACAGAAATTCTATCACATTTGTTCAATTTACGTCGCTCCTATTTCAGATAGCGTACTGGGCTAGGCGGCATCTTAAAGCGCGTGGAATGGCAAGTAAAATGCACTATTGAACTTCTATGATAGGGCAATCAGAGACCCGATTAGATCATTTTATATTTTGTTTAATATAAGATTTCAGGGAAATTTTATCACATTTGTTCAATTTACGTCGCTCCTATTTCAGATAGCGAACTCGGCTAAGCGGCATCTCAAAGCGCATGAAATGGCGAATAAAATGCAATATTAAACTTCTAGGCTATGGCGATCAGAGCCCCGATCAGATCATTTTACATTATGGTTAATAAAAGAATTCAGCGAAATTCTATCACATTTGTTCAACTTACGTCGCTGCTATTTTAGATAGCGTACTGGGCTAGGCGGCATCTTAAAGCGCATGAAATGGCGAGTGAAATGCACTATTAGACTTCTATAGTAGGGCGAACAGAGACCCGATTAGATCATTTTATATTACGGTTAATATAAGAATGCAGCGTAATTCTATCACATTTGGTCAACTTACGTCGCTCCTATTTCAGATAGCGTACTGGGCTAGGCGGCATCTCAAAGCGAATGAAATGGCGAGTATAATACACTATTAAACTTCTAGGATCAGGCAAACAGAGACCCGATTAGATCATTTTATATTTTGTTTAATATAAGGTTTCAGGGAAATTTTATCGCATTTGTTCAACTTACGTCGCTCCTATGTCAGATAGCGTACTGGGCTAGGCGGCATCTTAAAGCGCATGAAATGACGAGTGAAATTCACTATTAAACTTCTATGATAGGGCAATCAGAGACCCGATTAGATCATTTTATATTTTGTTTAATATAAGATTTCAGGGAAATTTTATCACATTTGTTCAATTTACGTCGCTCCTATTTCAGATAGCGAACTCGGCTAAGCGGCATCTCAAAGCGCATGAAATGGCGAATAAAATGCAATATTAAACTTCTAGGCTATGGCGATCAGAGCCCCGATCAGATCATTTTACATTATGGTTAATAAAAGAATTCAGCGAAATTCTATCACATATGTTCAACTTACGTCGCTGCTATTTTAGATAGCGTACTGGGCTAGGCGGCATCTTAAAGCGCATGAAATGGCGAGTGAAATGCACTATTAGACTTCTATAGTAGGGCGAACAGAGACCCGATTAGATCATTTTATATTACGGTTAATATAAGAATGCAGCGTAATTCTATCACATTTGGTCAACTTACGTCGCTCCTATTTCAGATAGCGTACTGGGCTAGGCGGCATCTCAAAGCGAATGAAATGGCGAGTATAATACACTATTAAACTTCTAGGATCAGGCAAACAGAGACCCGATTAGATCATTTTATATTTTGTTTAATATAAGGTTTCAGGGAAATTCTATCACATTTGTTCAATTTACGTCGCTCCTATTTCAGATAGCATACTGGGCTAGGCGGCATCTTAAAGCGCGTGGAATGGCGAGTAAAATGCACTACTAAAGTTCTATGATAGGGCAAGCAGAGACCTGATTAGATCATATTATATTTTGTTTTATATAAGGTTTCAGCGAAGTTCTATCACATTTGTTCAATTTACGTCGCTCCTATTTCAGATAGCGTATTGGTCTAAGCGGCATCTCAAAGCGCATGAAATGACGAGTGTAATGCACTATTAAACTTCTAGGGTTGGGCAAACAGAGACCCTATTAGATCATTTTATATTATGGTTAATTTAAGAATTCAGCGAAATTCTATCACATTTGTTCAATTTACGTCGCTCCTATTTCAGACAGCGTATTGGGCTAAGCGGCATCTCAAAGCGCATGAAATGTCGAGTGAAATGCACTTTTAGACTTCAATGGTAGGGCGAACAGAGACCCGATTAGATCATTTTACATTAAGTTAATATAAGAATTCAGGGAAATTCTATCACACTTGTTCAATTTACGTCGCTCCTATTTCAGATAGCGTATTGGGCTATGCGGCATCTCAAAGCACATGCAATGGCGACTAAAATGGACTATTAAACTTCTAGGGTAGGGCAAACAAAGACCCGATTAGATCATTTTATATTATGGATAATTTAAGAATTCAGCGTAATTCTATCACATTTGTTCAACTTACGTCGCTCCTATTTCAGATAGCGTATTGGGCTAAGCGGCATCTCAAAGCGCCTGAAATGGCGAGTAAAATGCACTATTATACTTCTAGGGTAGGGCAAACAGAGACCCGATTAGATCATTTTATATTACGCTTAATATGAGAATGCAGCGTAATTCTATCACATTTGTTCAACTTACGTCGCTCCTATTTCAGATAGCGTACTGGGATAGGCGGCATCTCAAAGCGCATGAAATGGCGAGTGAAATGCACTATTAGACTTCTATGGTAGGGCGAACAGAGACCCGATTAGATCATTTTACATTAAGGTTGATATAAGAATTCACGGAAATTCTATCACATTTGTTCAATTTACGTCGCTCCTGTTTCAGATAGCGTACTGGGCTAGGCGGCATCTAAAAGCGCATGAAATGGCGAGTATAATGCACTATTAAACATCTAGGATAACGCAAACAGAGACCCGATTAGATCATTTTATATTATGGTTAATTTAAGAATTCAGCGAAATTCTATCACATTTGTTCAATTTACGTCGCTCCTATTTCAGATTGCATACTGCGCAAGGCGGCTTCTTAAAGCGCGTGGAATGGCGAGTAAAACGCGCTATTAAACTTCTAGGATAAGGCAAACAAAGACCCGATTAGATCATTTTATATTACGGTTAATATAAGAATGCAGCGTAATTCCAGCACATTTGTTCAACTTACGTCGCTCCTATTTCAGATAGCGTACTGGGCTAGGCTGCATCTCAAAGCGCATGAAATGGCGAGTGAAATGCACTATTAGACTTCTATGGTAGGGCGAACAGAGGCCCGTTTAGATCATTTTACATTAAGGTTAATATAAGTATTCACGGAAATTCTATCACATTTGTTCAATTTACGTCGCTCCTATTTCAGATAGCATACAGGGCTAGGCGGCATCTTAAAGCGCGTGGAATGGCGAGTAAAATGCACTACTAAACTTCTATGATAGGGCAATCAGAGACCCGATTAGATCATTTTATATTTTGGTTAATATAAGAGTTCAGCGAAATTCTATCACATTTGATCAATTTACGTCGCTCCTATTTCAGATAGCTTATTGAGCTTAGCGGCATCTCAAAGCGCATGAAGTGGCGAATAAAATGCACTATTAAACTTGTAGGCTAGGGCGAACAGAGACCCGATCAGATCATTTTACATTATGGTTAATAAAAAAATTCAGCGAAATTCTATCACATTTGTTCAACTTCTGTCGCTCCTATTTCAGATAGCGTATTGGGCTAAGCGGCATCTCAAAGCGCGTGAAATGGCGAGTAAAATGCACTATTAAACTTCTAGGGTAGGTCAGACAGAGTCCCGATGAGATCATTTTATATTATGGTTAATTTAAGAATTCAGCGAAATTCTATCACATTTGTTCAATTTACGTCGCTCCTATTTCAGATAGCATGCTGGGCTAGGCGGCATCTTAAAGCGCGTGGAATGGCGAGTAAAATGCACTACTAAACTTCTACGATAGGGCAATCAGAGACCCGATTAGATCATTTTATATTTTGGTTAATATAAGAATTCAGCGAAATTCTATCACATTTGTTCAATTTACGTCGCTCCTATTTCAGATAGCTTATAGGGCTTAGCGGCATCTCAAAGCGCATGAAATGGCGAGTGAAATGCACTATTAAACTTCTAGGCTAGGGCGAACAGAGACCCGAATAGATCATTTTACATTTTGGTTAATAAAAGAATTCAGCGAAATTCTATCACATTTTTTCAATTTTCGTCGCTCCTATTTCAGATAGCATATTGGGCTAAGCGGCATCTCAAAGCGCATGAAATGACGAGTGAAATGCACTATTAAAATTCTATGATAGGCAATCAGAGGCCCGATTAGATCATTTTATATTATGGTTAATTTAAGAATTCAGCAAAGTTCCATCACATTTGTTCAATTTACGTCGCTCCTATTTCAGATACCGTACTGGGCTAGGCGGCATCTAAAAGCGCATGAAATGGCGAGTATAATGCACTATTAAACTTCTAGGATAACGCAAACAGAGACCCGATTAGATCATTTTATATTATGGTTAATTTAAGAATTCAGCGAAATTCTATCACATTTGTTCAATTTACGTCGCTCCTATTTCTGATAGCATACTGGGCTAGGCGGCATCTTAAAGCGCGTGGAGTGGCGAGTAAAACGCGCTATTAAACTTCTAGGATAAGGCAAACAGAGACCCGATTAGATCATTTTATATTACGCTTAATATGAGAATGCAGCGTAATTCTATCACATTTGTTCAACTTACGTCGCTCCTATTTCAGATAGCGCACTGGGATAGGCGGCATCTCAAAGCGCATGAAATGGCGAGTGAAATGCACTATTAGACTTCTATGGTAGGGCGAACAGAGACCCGATTAGATCATTTTACATTAAGGTTGATATAAGAATTCACGGAAATTCTATCACATTTGTTCAATTTACGTCGCTCCTATTTCAGATAGCGAACTCGGCTAAGCGGCATCTCAAAGCGCATGAAATGGCGAATAAAATGCACTAATAAACTTCTAGGCTAGGGCGAACAGAGCCCCGATCAGATCATTTTACATTATGGTTAATAAAAGAATTCAGCGAAATTCTATCACATTTGTTCAACTTACGTCGCTCCTATTTCAGATGGCGTATTGGGCTGAACGGCATCTCAAAGCGCATGAAATGGCGAGTGAAATGCACTATTAGACTTCTATGGTAGGGCGAACAGAGACCCGATTAGATCATTTTACATTAAGGTTAATATCAGGATTCACGGAAATTCTATCACATTTGTTCAATTTACGTCGCTCCTATTTCAGATAGCGTATTGGGCTATGCGGCATCTCAAAGCCCATGAAATGGCGAGTAAAATGCACTATTAAACTTCTAGGGTAGGACAAACAGAGACCCGATTAGATCATTTCATATTATGGTTAATTTAAGAATTCAGCGAAATTCTATCACATTTGTTCAATTTACGTCGCTCCTATTTCAGATAGCGTATTGGGATATGCGGCATCTCAAAGCGCATGAAATGGCGAGTAAAATGCACCATTAAACTTCTAGGATAAGCCAAACAGAGTCACGATTAGATCATTTTATATTACGGTTAATATAAGAATTCAGCGTAATTCTATCACATTTGTTCCACTTACGTCGCTCCTATTTTAGATAGCGTATTGGGCTAAGCGGCATCTCAACGCGCATGAAATGGCGAGTGAAATGCACCATTAGACTTCTATGGTAGGGCGAACAGAGACCCGATTAGATCATTTTACATTAAGGTTAATATAAGGATTCACAGAAATTCTATCACATTTGTTCAATTTACGTCGCTCCTATTTCAGATAGCGTACTGGGCTAGGCGGCATCTTAAAGCGCGTGGAATGGCAAGTAAAATGCACTATTGAACTTCTATGATAGGGCAATCAGAGACCCGATTAGATCATTTTATATTTTGGTTAACATAAGAATTCAGCGAAATTCTATCACATTTGTTCAATTTACGTCGCTCCTATTTCAGATAGCGTATTGGGCTAAGCGGCATCTCAAAGCGCATGAAATGGCGACTAAAATGCACTATTAAACTTCTAGGCTAGGGCGAACAGAGACCCGATTAGATCATTTTACATTTTGGTTTATAAAAGAATTCAGCGAAATTCTATCACATTTGTTCAATTTACGTCGCTCCTATTTCAGATAGCATATTGGGCTAAGCGGCATCTCAAAGCGCATGAAATGTCGAGTGAAATGCACTATTAAGCTTCTAGGGTGGGGCGAACAGAGACCCGATTGGATCATTTTACATTAAGGTTAATATAAGAATTCACGGAAATTCTATCACATTTGTTCAATTTACGTCGCTCCCATTTCAGATAGCGTATTGGGCTATGCGGCATCTCAAAGCGCATGAAATGGCGAGTAAAATGCACTATGAAACTTCTAGGGTAGGGCAAAAAGAGACCCGATTAGATCATTTTATATTATGGTTAATTTAAGATGTCAGCAAAATTTTATCGCATTTGTTCAACTTACGTCGCTCCTATGTCAGATAGCGTACTGGGCTAGGCGGCATCTTAAAGCGCATGAAATGACGAGTGAAATTCACTATTAAACTTCTATGATAGGGCAATCAGAGACCCGATTAGATCATTTTATATTTTGTTTAATATAAGATTTCAGGGAAATTTTATCACATTTGTTCAATTTACGTCGCTCCTATTTCAGATAGCGAACTCGGCTAAGCGGCATCTCAAAGCGCATGAAATGGCGAATAAAATGCAATATTAAACTTCTAGGCTATGGCGATCAGAGCCCCGATCAGATCATTTTACATTATGGTTAATAAAAGAATTCAGCGAAATTCTATCACATTTGTTCAACTTACGTCGCTGCTATTTTAGATAGCGTACTGGGCTAGGCGGCATCTTAAAGCGCATGAAATGGCGAGTGAAATGCACTATTAGACTTCTATAGTAGGGCGAACAGAGACCCGATTAGATCATTTTATATTACGGTTAATATAAGAATGCAGCGTAATTCTATCACATTTGGTCAACTTACGTCGCTCCTATTTCAGATAGCGTACTGGGCTAGGCGGCATCTCAAAGCGAATGAAATGGCGAGTATAATACACTATTAAACTTCTAGGATCAGGCAAACAGAGACCCGATTAGATCATTTTATATTTTGTTTAATATAAGGTTTCAGGGAAATTCTATCACATTTGTTCAATTTACGTCGCTCCTATTTCAGATAGCATACTGGGCTAGGCGGCATCTTAAAGCGCGTGGAATGGCGAGTAAAATGCACTACTAAAGTTCTATGATAGGGCAAGCAGAGACCTGATTAGATCATATTATATTTTGTTTTATATAAGGTTTCAGCGAAGTTCTATCACATTTGTTCAATTTACGTCGCTCCTATTTCAGATAGCGTATTGGTCTAAGCGGCATCTCAAAGCGCATGAAATGACGAGTGTAATGCACTATTAAACTTCTAGGGTTGGGCAAACAGAGACCCTATTAGATCATTTTATATTATGGTTAATTTAAGAATTCAGCGAAATTCTATCACATTTGTTCAATTTACGTCGCTCCTATTTCAGACAGCGTATTGGGCTAAGCGGCATCTCAAAGCGCATGAAATGTCGAGTGAAATGCACTTTTAGACTTCAATGGTAGGGCGAACAGAGACCCGATTAGATCATTTTACATTAAGTTAATATAAGAATTCAGGGAAATTCTATCACACTTGTTCAATTTACGTCGCTCCTATTTCAGATAGCGTATTGGGCTATGCGGCATCTCAAAGCACATGCAATGGCGACTAAAATGGACTATTAAACTTCTAGGGTAGGGCAAACAAAGACCCGATTAGATCATTTTATATTATGGATAATTTAAGAATTCAGCGTAATTCTATCACATTTGTTCAACTTACGTCGCTCCTATTTCAGATAGCGTATTGGGCTAAGCGGCATCTCAAAGCGCCTGAAATGGCGAGTAAAATGCACTATTATACTTCTAGGGTAGGGCAAACAGAGACCCGATTAGATCATTTTATATTACGCTTAATATGAGAATGCAGCGTAATTCTATCACATTTGTTCAACTTACGTCGCTCCTATTTCAGATAGCGTACTGGGATAGGCGGCATCTCAAAGCGCATGAAATGGCGAGTGAAATGCACTATTAGACTTCTATGGTAGGGCGAACAGAGACCCGATTAGATCATTTTACATTAAGGTTGATATAAGAATTCACGGAAATTCTATCACATTTGTTCAATTTACGTCGCTCCTGTTTCAGATAGCGTACTGGGCTAGGCGGCATCTAAAAGCGCATGAAATGGCGAGTATAATGCACTATTAAACATCTAGGATAACGCAAACAGAGACCCGATTAGATCATTTTATATTATGGTTAATTTAAGAATTCAGCGAAATTCTATCACATTTGTTCAATTTACGTCGCTCCTATTTCAGATTGCATACTGCGCAAGGCGGCTTCTTAAAGCGCGTGGAATGGCGAGTAAAACGCGCTATTAAACTTCTAGGATAAGGCAAACAAAGACCCGATTAGATCATTTTATATTACGGTTAATATAAGAATGCAGCGTAATTCCAGCACATTTGTTCAACTTACGTCGCTCCTATTTCAGATAGCGTACTGGGCTAGGCTGCATCTCAAAGCGCATGAAATGGCGAGTGAAATGCACTATTAGACTTCTATGGTAGGGCGAACAGAGGCCCGTTTAGATCATTTTATATTATGGTTAATTTAAGAATTCAGCGAAATTCTATCACATTTGTTCAATTTACGTCGCTCCTATTTCAGATAGCATGCTGGGCTAGGCGGCATCTTAAAGCGCGTGGAATGGCGAGTAAAATGCACTACTAAACTTCTACGATAGGGCAATCAGAGACCCGATTAGATCATTTTATATTTTGGTTAATATAAGAATTCAGCGAAATTCTATCACATTTGTTCAATTTACGTCGCTCCTATTTCAGATAGCTTATAGGGCTTAGCGGCATCTCAAAGCGCATGAAATGGCGAGTGAAATGCACTATTAAACTTCTAGGCTAGGGCGAACAGAGACCCGAATAGATCATTTTACATTTTGGTTAATAAAAGAATTCAGCGAAATTCTATCATATTTTTTCAATTTTCGTCGCTCCTATTTCAGATAGCATATTGGGCTAAGCGGCATCTCAAAGCGCATGAAATGACGAGTGAAATGCACTATTAAAATTCTATGATAGGCAATCAGAGGCCCGATTAGATCATTTTATATTATGGTTAATTTAAGAATTCAGCAAAGTTCCATCACATTTGTTCAATTTACGTCGCTCCTATTTCAGATAGCGTACTGGGCTAGGCGGCTTCTAAAAGCGTATGAAATGGCGAGTATAATGCACTATTAAACTTCTAGGATAACGCAAACAGAGACCCGATTAGATCATTTTATATTATGGTTAATTTAAGAATTCAGCGAAATTCTATCACATTTGTTCAATTTACGTCGCTCCTATTTCTGATAGCATACTGGGCTAGGCGGCATCTTAAAGCGCGTGGAGTGGCGAGTAAAACGCGCTATTAAACTTCTAGGATAAGGCAAACAGAGACCCGATTAGATCATTTTATATTACGCTTAATATGAGAATGCAGCGTAATTCTATCACATTTGTTCAACTTACGTCGCTCCTATTTCAGATAGCGCACTGGGATAGGCGGCATCTCAAAGCGCATGAAATGGCGAGTGAAATGCACTATTAGACTTCTATGGTAGGGCGAACAGAGACCCGATTAGATCATTTTACATTAAGGTTGATATAAGAATTCACGGAAATTCTATCACATTTGTTCAATTTACGTCGCTCCTATTTCAGATAGCGAACTCGGCTAAGCGGCATCTCAAAGCGCATGAAATGGCGAATAAAATGCACTAATAAACTTCTAGGCTAGGGCGAACAGAGCCCCGATCAGATCATTTTACATTATTGTTAATAAAAGATTTCAGCGAAATTCTATCACATTTGTTCAACTTACGTCGCTCCTATTTCAGATGGCGTATTGGGCTGAACGGCATCTCAAAGCGCATGAAATGGCGAGTGAAATGCACTATTAGACTTCTATGGTAGGGCGAACAGTGACCCGATTAGATCATTTTACATTAAGGTTAATATCAGGATTCACGGAAATTCTATCACATTTGTTCAATTTACGTCGCTCCTATTTCAGATAGCGTATTGGGCTATGCGGCATCTCAAAGCCCATGAAATGGCGAGTAAAATGCACTATTAAACTTCTAGGGTAGGACAAACAGAGACCCGATTAGATCATTTCATATTATGGTTAATTTAAGAATTCAGCGAAATTCTATCACATTTGTTCAATTTACGTCGCTCCTATTTCAGATAGCGTATTGGGATATGCGGCATCTCAAAGCGCATGAAATGGCGAGTAAAATGCACCATTAAACTTCTAGGATAAGCCAAACAGAGACACGATTAGATCATTTTATATTACGGTTAATATAAGAATTCAGCGTAATTCTATCACATTTGTTCCACTTACGTCGCTCCTATTTTAGATAGCGTATTGGGCTAAGCGGCATCTCAACGCGCATGAAATGGCGAGTGAAATGCACCATTAGACTTCTATGGTAGGGCGAACAGAGACCCGATTAGATCATTTTACATTAAGGTTAATATAAGGATTCACAGAAATTCTATCACATTTGGTCAACTTACGTCGCTCCTATTTCAGATAGCGTACTGGGCTAGGCGGCATCTCAAAGCGAATGAAATGGCGAGTATAATACACTATTAAACTTCTAGGATCAGGCAAACAGAGACCCGATTAGATCATTTTATATTTTGTTTAATATAAGGTTTCAGGGAAATTCTATCACATTTGTTCAATTTACGTCGCTCCTATTTCAGATAGCATACTGGGCTAGGCGGCATCTTAAAGCGCGTGGAATGGCGAGTAAAATGCACTACTAAAGTTCTATGATAGGGCAAGCAGAGACCTGATTAGATCATATTATATTTTGTTTTATATAAGGTTTCAGCGAAGTTCTATCACATTTGTTCAATTTACGTCGCTCCTATTTCAGATAGCGTATTGGTCTAAGCGGCATCTCAAAGCGCATGAAATGACGAGTGTAATGCACTATTAAACTTCTAGGGTTGGGCAAACAGAGACCCTATTAGATCATTTTATATTATGGTTAATTTAAGAATTCAGCGAAATTCTATCACATTTGTTCAATTTACGTCGCTCCTATTTCAGACAGCGTATTGGGCTAAGCGGCATCTCAAAGCGCATGAAATGTCGAGTGAAATGCACTTTTAGACTTCAATGGTAGGGCGAACAGAGACCCGATTAGATCATTTTACATTAAGTGAATATAAGAATTCAGGGAAATTCTATCACACTTGTTCAATTTACGTCGCTCCTATTTCAGATAGCGTATTGGGCTATGCGGCATCTCAAAGCACATGCAATGGCGACTAAAGTGGACTATTAAACTTCTAGGGTAGGGCAAACAAAGACCCGATTAGATCATTTTATATTATGGATAATTTAAGAATTCAGCGTAATTCTATCACATTTGTTCAACTTACGTCGCTCCTATTTCAGATAGCGTATCGGGCTAAGCGGACTCTCAAAGCGCATGAAATGACGAGTAAAATGCACTATTAAACTTTTATGATAGGGCAATCAGAGATCCGATTAGATCATTTTATAATTTGGTTAATATAAGAATTAAGCGTAATTCTATCACATTTGTTCAATTTACGTCGCTCCTATTTCAGATAGCTTATTGGGCTAAGCGGCATCTCAAAGCGCATGAAATGCCGAGTACAACGCACTATTAAACTTCTAGGGTAGGGCAAACAGAGACCCGATTAGATCATTTTATATTATGGTTAATTTAATAATTCAGCAAAATTCTATCACATTTGTTCAATTTACGTCGTTCCTATTTCAGATAGCGTACTGGGCTAGGCGGCATCTTAAAGGGCGTGGAAGGGCGACTAAAATGCACGAAAAAACTTCTATGATAGGGCAATCAGAGACCCGATTAGATCATTTTATATTTTGTTTAATATTAGATTTCAGGGAAATTCTATCACATTTGTTCTATTTACGTCGCTCATATTCCAGATAGCGCATTGGGCTAAGCGGCTTCGCAAAGCGCATGAAATGGCGAATAAAATGCACTATTAAACTTCTAGGCTAGGACGAACAGAGACCCGATTAGATCATTTTACATTATGGTTAATAAAAGAATTCAGCGAAATTGTATCACATTTATTCAATTTACATCGCTCCTATTTCAGATAGCTTATAGGGCTAAGCGGCATCTCAAAGCGCATGAAATGGCGAGAGAAATGGACCATTAAACTTCTAGGGTAGGGCGAACAGAGATCCGATTAGATCATTTTACATTAAGGTTAATATAAGAATTCAGCAAAATTCTATCACATTTGTTCAATTTACGTCGCTGATATTTCAGATAGCGTATTGGCTAAGCGGCATCTCAAAGCGCATGAAATGACGAATAAAATGCACTATTAAACTTCTAGGCTAGGGCGAACAGAGACCCGATTAGATCATTTTACATTATGGTTAATAAAAGAATTCAGCGAAATTCTGTCACATTTGTTAAATTTACGTCGCTCCTATTTCAGATAGCGTATTGGGCTAGGCGGCAGCTTAAAGCACGTGGAATGGCGAGTGAAATTGCACTATTAAACTACGATGATAGGGCAATCAGAGACCCGATTAGATCATTTTATATTTGGGTTAATATATGAATTCAGGGAAATTCTATCACATTTGTTCAATTTACGTCGCTCCTATTTCATATAGCGTACTGGGCTAGGCGGCATCTTAAAGCGCGTGGAATGGCGAGTAAAATGCACTATTAAACTTCTAGGGTAGGGCAAACAGAGACCCGATGAGACCATTTTATATTTTGGTTAATTTAAGAATTCAGCGAAATTCTATCACATTTGTTCAACTTACGTCGCTCCTATTTCACATAGCGTATTGGGCTAAGCGGCATCTCAAAGAGCAAGAAATGGCGAGTGAAATGCACTATTAGACTTCTATGGTAGGGCGAACAGAGACCCGATTGGATCATTGTACATTAAGGTTAATATAAGAATTCACGGAAATTCTGTCACATTTGTTCAATTTACGTCGCTCCTATTTCAGATAGCGTATTGGGCTATGCGGCATCTCAAAGCGCATGAAATGGCGAGTAAAATGGACCATTAAACTTCTAGGGTAGGGCGAACAGAGACCCGATTAAGTTCATTTTACATTAAGGTTAATATAGAATTCAGCAAAATTCTATCACATTTGTTCAATTTACGTCGCTGATATTTCAGATAGCGTATTGGGCTAAGCGGCATCTCAAAGCGCATGAATGGCGACTAAATGCACTATTTAACTTCTAGACTAGGGCGAACAGAGACCCGATTAGATCATTTTACATTATGGTTAATAAAAGAATTCAGCGAAATTCTGTCACATTTGTTCAATTTACGTCGCTCCTATTTCATATAGCGTACTGGGCTAGGCGGCATATTAAAGTGCGTGGAATGGCGAGTAAAATGCACTATTAAACTTCTAGGGTAGGGCAAACAGAGACCCGATGAGACCATTTTATATTTTGGTTAATTTAAGAATTCAGCGAAATTCTATCACATTTGTTCAACTTACGTCGCTCCTATTTCACATAGCGTATTGGGCTAAGCGGCATCTCAAAGAGCAAGAAATGGCGAGTGAAATGCACTATTAGACTTCTATGGTAGGGCGAACAGAGACCCGATTGGATCATTGTACATTAAGGTTAATATAAGAATTCACGGAAATTCTGTCACATTTGTTCAATTTACGTCGCTCCCTATTTCAGATAGCGTATTGGGCTATGCGGCATCTCAAAGCGCATGAAATGGCGAGTAAAATGCGCTATTAAACTTCTAGGATAAGGCAAATAGAGACCCGATTAGATCATTTTATATTACGGTTAATATAAGAATTCAGCGTAATTCTATCACATTTGTTCAACTTACGTCGCTCCTATTTCAGATAGCGTATTGGCTAAGCGGCATCTCAAAGCGCATGAAATGGCGACTAAAATGCACTATTTAACTTCTAGACTAGGGCGAACAGAGACCCGATTAGATCATTTTTACATTTTGGTTTAATAAAAGAATTCAGCGAAATTCTATCACATTTGTTGAATTTACGTCGCTCCTATTTCAGATAGCGTACTGGGATAGGCGGCATCTAAATGCGCATGAAATGGCGAGTATAATGCACTATTAAACTTCTAGAATAAGGCAAACAGAGACCTGATTAGATCATTTTATATTACGGGTAATATAAGAATTCAGCGAAATTCTATCACATTTGTTCAATTTACGTCGCTCCTATTTCAGATTGCGTATTGGGCTAAGCGGCATCTCAAAGCGCATGAAATGGCTAGTGAAATACACTATCAAACTTCTAGGATAATTCAAACAGAGACCCGATTAGATCATTTTATATTACGGTTAATATAAGAATTCAGCGTAATTCTATCACATTTGTTCAACTTACGTCGCTCCTATTTCAGTTAGCGTACTGGGCTAGGCGGCATCTTAAAGCGCGTGGAATGGCGAGTAAAATGCACTACTAAACTTCTATGATAGGGCAATCAGAGACCCGATTAGATCATTTTATATTTTGGTTAATATAAGTATTCAGCGAAATTCTATCACATTTGTTCAATTTACGTCGCTCCTATTTCAGATAGCGTATTGGGCTAAGCGGCATCTCAAAGCGCATGAAATGGCGAGTGAAATGCACTATCAAACTTCTAGGATAATTCAAACAGAGACCCGATTAGATCATTTTATATTACGGTTAATATAAGAATTCTGCGAAATTCTATCACATTTGTTCAATTTACGTCTCTCCTATTTCAGATAGCGTATCGGGCTAAGCGGACTCTCAAAGCGCATGAAATGACGAGTAAAATGCACTATTAAACTTTTATGATAGGGCAATCAGAGATCCGATTAGATCATTTTATAATTTGGTTAATATAAGAATTAAGCGTAATTCTATCACATTTGTTCAATTTACGTCGCTCCTATTTCAGATAGCTTATTGGGCTAAGCGGCATCTCAAAGCGCATGAAATGGCGAGTGAAAAGCACCATTAGACTTCTATGGTAGGGCGAACAGAGACCCGATTAGATCATTTTCATTAAGGTTAATATAAGAATTCAGGGAAATTCTATCACATTTGTTCAATTTACGTCGCTCCTATTTCAGATAGCGTATTGGGCTATGCGGCACGTCAAAGCGCATGAAATGAGGAGTAAAATGCGCTATTAAATTTCTAGGGTAGGGCAAGCAGAGACCCGCTTAGATCATTTTATATTATGGTTATTTTAAGAATTCAGCGAAATTCTATCACATTTGTTCAATTTACGTCGCTCCTATTTAAGATAGCGTACTGCGCTAGGCGGCATCTTAAAGCGCATGAAATGGCGAGTGAAATGCACTCATACACTTCAATGATAGGGCAATCAGAGAACCGATTAGATCATTGTATATTTTGTTTAATATAAGATTTCAGGGAAATTCTATCACATTCGTTCATTTTACGTCGCTCATATTTCAGATAGCGTATTGGGCTAAGCGGCATCTCAAAGCGCCTGAAATGGCGAGTAAAATGCACTATTATACTTCTAGGGTAGGGCAAACAGAGACCCGATCAGATCATTTTTATTATGGTTAATTTAAGATTTCAGCAAAATTCTATCACATTTGTTCAATTTACGTCGTTCCTATTTCAGATAGCGTACTGGGCTAGGCGGCATCTTAAAGGGCGTGGAAGGGCGAGTAAAATGCACGAATAAACTTCTATGATAGGGCAATCAGAGACCCGATTAGATCATTTATATTTTGTTTAATATTAGATTTCAGGGAAATTCTATCACATTTGTTCTATTTACGTCGCTCATATTCCAGATAGCGCATTGGGATAAGCGGCTTCTCAGAGCGCATGAAATGGCGAATGGAATGCACTATTAAACTTCTAGGCTAGAGCGAACAGAGACCCGATCAGATCATTTTACATTATGGTTAATAAAAGAATTCAGCGAAATTCTATCACATTTGTTCAACTTACGTCGCTCCTATTTCATTTAGCGTATTGGGCTAAGCGGCACCTCAAAGCGCATGAAATGGCGAATAAAATGCACTATTAAACTTCTAGGGTAAGGCAAACAGAGACCCGATTAGATCATTTTATATTACGGTTAATAAAAGAATTCAGCGAAATTCTATCACATTTGTTCAATTTACATCGCTCCTATTTCAGATAGCGTATTGGGCTAAGCGGCATCTCAAATCGCATGAAATGGCGAGTAAAATGCACTATTAAACTTCTCGGCTAGGCGAACAGAGACCCGATTATATCATTTACATTATGGTTAATAAAAGAATTCAGCGAAATTCTATCACATTTGTTCAATTTACATCGCTCCTATTTCAGATAGCGTATTGGGCTAAGCGGCATCTCAAAGCGCATGAAATGGCGAGTAAAATGCACTATTAAACTTCTAGGGTAGGGCAAACAGAGACCCGATTAGATAATTTCATATTATAGTTAATTTAAGAATTCAGCGAAATTCTATCACATTTGTTCAATTTACGTCGCTCCTATTTCAGATTGCGTATTGGGCTAAGCGGCATCTCAAAGCGCATGAAATGGTGAGTGAAATGCACTATCAAACTTCTAGGATAATTCAAACAGAGACCCGATTAGATCATTTTATATTACGGTTAATATAAGAATTCAGCGTAATTCTATCACATTTGTTCAACTTACGTCGCTCCTATTTCAGATAGCGTACTGGGCTAGGCGGCATCTTAAAGCGCGTGGAATGGCGAGTAAAATGCACCACTAAACTTCTATGATAGGGCAATCAGAGACCCGATTAGATCATTTTACATTTTGTTTAATATAAGATTTCAGGGAAATTCTATCACATTTGTTCAATTTACGTCGCTCCTGTTTCAGATAGCGTATTCGGGTAAGCGGCATCTCAGAGCGCATGAAATGGCGAATGGAATGCACTATTAAACTTCTAGGCTAGAGCGAACAGAGACCCGATCAGATCATTTTACATTATGGTTAATAAAAGAATTCAGCGAAATTCTATCACATTTGTTCAACTTACGTCGCTCCTATTTCATTTAGCGTATTGGGCTAAGCGGCATCTCAAAGCGCATGAAATGGCGAATAAAATGCATTATTAAACTTCTAGGGTAAGGCAAACAGAGACCCGATTAGATCATTTCATATTACGGTTAATAAAAGAATTCAGCGAAATTCTATCACATTTGTGCAATTTACATCGCTCCTATTTCAGATAGCGTATTGGGCTAAGCGGCATCTCAAAGCGCATGAAATGGCGAGTAAAATGCACTATTAGACTTCTATGGTAGGGCGAACAGAGACCCGATTATATCATTTTACATTATGGTTAATAAAAGAATTCAGCGAATTCTATCACATTTGTTCAATTTACATCACTCCTATTTCAGATAGCGTATTGGGCTAAGCGGCATCTCAAAGCGCATGAAATGGCGAGTAAAATGCACTATTAAACTTCTAGGGTAGGGCAAACAGAGACCCGATTGGATAATTTCATATTATAGTTAATTTAAGAATTCAGCGAAATTCTATCACATTTGTTCAATTTACGTCGCTCCTATTTCAGATTGCGTATTGGGCTAAGCAGCATCTCAAAGCGCATGAAATGGTGAGTGAAATGCACTATCAAACTTCTAGGAAAATTCAAACAGAGACCCGATTAGATCATTTTACATTATGGTTAATAAAAGAATTCAGCGAAATTGTATCACATTTATTCAATTTACATCGCTCCTATTTCAGATAGCTTATAGGGCTAAGCGGCATCTCAAAGCGCATGAAATGACGAGAGAAATGGACCATTAAACTTCTAGGGTACGGCGAACAGAGACCCGATTAGATCATTTTACATTAAGGTTAATATAAGAATTCAGCAAAATTCTATCACATTTGTTCAATTTACGTCGCTGATATTTCAGATAGCGTATTGGGCTAAGCGGCATCTCAAAGCGCATGAAATGGCGAATAAATGCACTATTAAACTTCTAGGCTAGGGCGAACAGAGACCCGATTAGATCATTTTACAGTATGGTTAATAAAAGTATTCAGCGAAATTCTGTCACATTTGTTAAATTTACGTCGCTCCTATTTCAGATAGCGTATTGGGCTAGGCGGCAGCTTAAAGCACGTGGAATGGCGAGTGAAATGCACTATTAAACTTCGATGATAGGGCAATCAGAGACCCGATTAGATCATTTTATATTCGGGTTAATATATGAATTCAGCGAAATTCTATCACATTTGTTCAATTTACGTCTCTCCTATCTCAGATAGCGTATTGGGCTACGCGGCATTTCAAAGCGCATGAAATGGCGAGTAAAATGAACTATTAAGCTTCTAGGGTAAGGCAAACAGAGACCCGATTAGATCATTTTATATTATGGTTAATATAAGAATTCAGCGTAATTCTATCACATTTGTTCAATTTACGTCGCTCGTATTTCGGATAGCGTATTGGGCTAAGCGGAATCTCAAAGCGCATGAAATGACGAGTAAAATGCACTATTAAACTTCTATGATAGGGCAATCAGAGACCCGATTAGATCATTTTATATTTTCTTTAATATAAGATTTCAGGGAAATTCTATCACATTTGTTCAATTTACGTCGCTCCTGTTTCAGATAGCGTATTCGGGCAAGCGGCATCTCAGAGCGCATGAAATGGCGAATGGAATGCACTATTAAACTTCTAGGGTAGAGCGAACAGAGACCCGATCAGATCATTTTACATTATGGTTAATAAAAGAATTCAGCGAAATTCTATCACATTTGTTCAACTTACGTCGCTCCTATTTCATTTAGCGTATTTGGCTAAGCGGCATCTCAAAGCGCATGAAATGGCGAATGAAATGCACTATTAAACTTCTAGGCCAGGGCGAACAGAGACCCGATTAGATCATTTTACATTATCGTTAATAAAAGAATTCAGCGAAATTCTAACACATTTGTTCAATTTACATCGCTCCTATTTCAGATAGTGTATTGGGCTAAGCGGCATCTCAAAGCGCATGAAATGGCGAGTGAAATGCACTATCAAACTTCTAGGATAATTCAAACAGAGACCCGATTAGATCATTTTATATTACGGATAATATAAGAATTCAGCGTAATTCTATCACATTTGTTCAATTTACGTCGCCCCTATTTCAAGTAGCGTATTGTGCTAAGCGGCATCTCAAAGCGCGTGGAATGGCGAGTAAAATGCACTACTAAACTTCTATGGTAGGGCAATCAGAGACCCGATAGATCATTTTATATTTTGTTTAATATAAGATTTCAGGGAAATTCTATCGCATTTGTTCAATTTACGTCGCTCCTATTTCAGATAGCGTATTGGGCTAAGCGGCATCTCAAAGCGCATGAAATGGAGAATAAAATGCACTATTAAACTTCTAGGCTAGGGAGAACAGAGACCCGATTAGATCATTTTACATTATGGTTCATAAAAGAATTCAGCGCAATTCTATCACATTTTTTCAACTTACGTCGCTCCTATTTCAGATAGCGTATTGGGCTAAGCGGCATCTCAAAGCGCATGAAATGGAGAATAAAATGCACTATTAAACTTCTAGGCTAGGGAGAACAGAGACCCGATTAGATCATTTTACATTATGGTTCATAAAAGAATTCAGCGCAATTCTATCACATTTTTTCAACTTACGTCGCTCCTATTTCAGGTAGCGTATTGGGCTAGGCGGCATCTCAAAGCGCATGAAATGACGAGTGAAATGCACTATTAAACTTCTAGGGTAGGGCAATCAGTGACCCGATTAGATCATTTTATATTATAGTTAATTTAAGAATTCAGCGAAATTCTATCACATTTGTTCAATTTACGTCGCTCCTATTTCAGATAGCGTATTGGGCTAAGCGGCATCTCAATGCGCATGAAATGGCGAGTAAAATGCACTATTAAACTTCTCGGCTAGGGCGAACAGAGACCCGATTATATCATTTTACATTATGGTTAATAAAAGAATTCAGCGAAATTCTATCACATTTGTTCAATTTACATCGCTCCTATTTCAGATAGCGTATTGGGCTAAGCGGCATCTCAAAGCGCATGAAATGGCGAATAAAATGCACTATTAAACTTCTAGGGTAGGGCAAACAGAGACCCGATTAGATAATTTCATATTATAGTTAATTTAAGAATTCAGCGAAATTCTATCACATTTGTTCAATTTACGTCGT
>CAKAJE020001131.1:0-62265 GCA_916610135.2 Macropis europaea | reverse complement strand
TCAGCAAAATTCTATCACATTAGTTCAATTTTCGTCGTTCCTATTTCAGATAGCGTATTGGGCTAAGCTGCATCTCAAAGCGCAAGACATGGCGAGTAGAATGCACTATTAAACTTCTAGGGTAGGGCAATCAGAGACCCGATTAGATCATTTTGTATTTTGGTTAATATAAGAATTCAGCGAAATTCTATTACATTTGTTTAATTTACGTCGCTCCTGTTTCAGATAGCGTATTGGGCTAAGCGGCATCTCAAAGCGCATGAAATGGCGAGTAAAATGCACTATTATACTTCTAGTGTAGGGCAATCAGAGACCCGATTAGATCATTTTATATTATGCTTAATTTAAGAATTCAGCAAAATTCTATCACATTTGTTCAATTTACGTAGTTCCTATTTCAGATAGCATACTGGGCTAGGCGGTATCTTAAAGCGCGCGGAATGGCGAGTAAAATGCCCTATTAAACTTCTATGATAGGGCAATCAGAGACCCGATTAGATCATTTTATATTTTGGTTAATATAAGAATTCAGCGAAATTCTATCACATTTGTTCAATTTACGTCGCTCCTATTTCAGATAGCTTATTGGGCTAAGCGGCATCTCAAAGCGCATGAAATGACGAGTGAAATGCACTATTAAACTTCTAGGGTAGGGCGAACAGAGACCAGATTAGATCATTTTACATTAAGGTTAATATAAGAATTCAGCGTAATTCTGTCACATTTGTTCAACTTACGTAGCTCCTATTTCAGATAGCGTACTGGGCTAGGCGGCATCTTAAAGCGCGTAGAATGGCGAGTAAAATGCACTATTAAACTTCTATGATAGGGCAATCAGAGACCCGATTAGATCATTTTGTATTTTGGTTAATATAAGAATTCAGCGAAATTCTCTCACATTTGTTCAATTTACGTCGCTGATATTTCAGATAGCGTATTGGACTAAGCGGCATCTCAAAGCGCAAGAAATGTCGAGTAAAATGCACTATTAGACTTCTAGGGTAGTGCAAACAGAGACCCGATAAGATCATTTTATATTATGGTTAATTTAAGAATTCAGCGAAATTCTCTCAGATTTGTTCAATTTACGTCGCTGATATTTCAGATAGCGTATTGGGCTAAGCGGCATCTCAAAGCGCGAGAAATGGCGAGTAAAATGCACTATTAAACTTCTAGGGTAGGGCAAACAGAGACCCGATTAGATCATTTTATATTTTGGTTAATATAAGAATTCAGTGAAATTCTATCACATTTGTTCAATTTACGTCGCTCCTATTTCAGATAGCGTATTGGGCTAAGCGGCATCTCAAAGCGCATGAAATGACGAATAAAATGCACAATTAAGCTTCTACGCTAGGGCGAACAGAGACCCGATGAGATCATTTTACGTTATGGTTAATAAAAGAATTCAGCGAAATTCTATCACATTTGATCAATTTACATCGCTCCTATTTCAGATAGCGTATTGGGCTAAGCGGCATCTTAAAGCGCATGAAATGACGAGTAAAATACACTATTAAACTTCTAGGGTAGGGTAAACAGAGACCCCATTAGATCATTTTATATTATGGTTAATTTAAGAATTCAGCGAAATTCTATCACATTTGTTCAATTTACGTCGCTCCTATTTCAGATAGCGTATTGGGCTATGCGGCATCTCAAAGCGCATGAAATGGCGAGTAAAATGCACTATTAAACTTCTAGGGTATGGCAAACAGAGACCCCATTAGATCATTTTATATTACGGTAAATATAAGAATTCAGCGTAATTCTGTCACATTTGTTCAACTTACGTAGCTCCTATTTCAGATAGCGTACTGGGCTAGGCGGCAACTTAAAGCGCGTGGAATGGCGAGTAAAATGCACCATTAAACTTCTATGATAGGGCAATCAGAGACCCGATTAGATCATTTTATATTACGGTTAATATAAGAATTCAGCGTAATTCTATCACATTTGTTCAATTTACGTCGCTCCTATTTCAGATAGCGTATTGGGCTAAGCGGCATCTCAAAGCCCATGAAATGGCGATTAAAATGCACTATTAAACTTCTAGGGTAAGGCAAACAGATACCCGATTAGATCATTTTATATTACGGTTAATATAAGAATTCAGCGTAATTCTATCACATTTGTTCAACTTACGTCGCTCCTATTTCAGATAGCGTACAGGGCTAGGCGGCATCTTAAAGCGCGTGGAAGGGCGAGTAAAATGCACTACTAAACTACTAGGGTAGGGCAAACAGAGACCCGATTAGATCATTTTATATTATGGTTAATTTAAGAATTCAGCAAAATTCTATCACATTTGTTCAATTTACGTCGCTCCTATTTCAGATAGCGTACTGGGCTAGGCGGCATCTTAAAGCGCGTGGAAGGGTGAGTAAAATGCACTACTAATCTTCCATGATAGGGAAATCAGAGACCCGATTAGATCATTTTATATTTTGTTTTATATAAGATTTCAGGGAAATTCTATCACATTTGTTCAATTTACGTCGCTCCTATTTCAGATAGCATATTGGGCTAAGCGGCACCTCAAAGCGCATGAAATGGCGAGTGAAATGCAATATTAAACTTCTAGGGTAGGGCAAACAGAGACCCGATTAGATCATTTTATATTATGGTCAATTTAAGAATTCAGCATAATTCTTTCTCATTTCTTCAATTTACGTCGCTCCTATTTCAGATAGCTTATTGGGCTTAGCGGCATCTCAAAGCGCATGAAGTGACGAGTGAAATGCACTATTAAACTTCTAGGGTAGGGCAAACAGAGACCCGATTAGATCATTTTATATTATGGTTAATTTAAGAATTCAGCAAAATTCTATCACATTTGTTCAATTTACGTCGCTCCTATTTCAGATAGCGTACTGGGCTAGGCGGGATCTTAAAGCGCGTGGAAGGGTGAGTAAACTGCACTACTTATCTTCCATGATAGGGCAATCAGAGACCCGATTAGATCATTTTACATTTTGTTTAACATAAGATTTCAGGGACATTCTATCACATTTGTTTAATTTACGTCGCTGCTATTTCAGATAGCGTATTGGGCTAAGCGGCATCTCAAAGCGCATGAAATGGCGAATAAAATGCACTATTAAACTTCTAGGCGAGGGCGAACAGAGACCCGATTAGATCATTTTACATTTTGGTTAGTAAAAGAATTCAGCGAAATTCTATCACATTTGCTCAATTTACGTCGCTCCTATTACAGATAGCTTATTGTGCTTAGAGGCATCTCAAAGCGCATGAAATGACGAGTAAAATGCACTATTAAACTTCTAGGATAAGGCAAACAGAGACCCGATTAGATCATTTTATATTGCGGTTAATATAAGAATTCAGCGTAATTCTGTTACATTTGTTCAATTTACGTCGCTCTATTTCAGATAGCGTACTGGGCTAAGCGGCATCTCAAAGCGCATGAAATGGCGAGTAAAATGCACTATTAAACTTCAAGGGTAGGGCAAACAGAGACCCGATTAGATCATTTTATATTATGGTTAATTTAAGAATTCAGAAAAATTCTATCACATTTGTTCAATTTACGTCGTTCCTATTTCAGATAGCGTATTGGGCTAAGCGGCATCTCAAAGCGCATTGATTGACGAGTGAAATGCTCTATTAAACTTCTGGGGTAGGGCGAACAGAAACCCGAATAGATCATTTTATATTACGGTTAATATAAGAATTCAGCGAAATTCTATCACATTTGTTCAATTTACGTCGCTCCTATTTCAGATAGCGTATTGGGCTAAGCGGCATCTCAATGCGCATGAAATGGCGAGTAACATGCACTATTAAACTTCTAGGATAAGGCAAACAGAGACCCGATTAGATCATTTTATATTACGGTTAATATAAGAATTCAGCGTAATTCTATCACATTTGTTCAACTTACGTCGCTCCTCTTTCAGATAGCGTACTGGGCTGGGCGGCATCTTAAAGCGCGTGGAATGGTGAGTAAAATGCACTATTAAACTTCTATGATAGGGCTATCAGAGACCCGATTAGATCATTTTATATTTTGGTTAATATAAGAATTCAGCGAAATTCTATCACATTTGTTCAATTTACGTCGCTCATATTTCAGATAGCGTACTGGGCTAAGCGGCATCTCAAAGCGCATGAAATGGCGAGTAAAATGCACTATTAAACTTCTAGGATAAGGCAAACAGAGACCCGATTAGATCATTTTATATTGCGGTTAATATAAGAATTCAGCGTAATTCTGTTACATTTGTTCAACTTACGTAGCTCCTATTTCAGATAGCGTACTGGGCTAGGCGGCAACTTAAAGCGCGTGGAATGTCGAGTAAAATGCACTATCAAGCTTCTATGATAGGGCAATCAGAGACCCGATTAGATCATTTTATATTTTGGTTAATATAAGAATTCAGCGAAATTCTGTCACATTTGTTCAATTTACGTCGCTCTATTTCAGATAGCGTACTGGGCTAAGCGGCATCTCAAAGCGCATGAAATGGCGAGTAAAATGCACTATTAAACTTCAAGGGTAGGGCAAACAGAGACCCGATTAGATCATTTTATATTATGGTTAATTTAAGAATTCAGAAAAATTCTATCACATTTGTTCAATTTACGTCGTTCCTATTTCAGATAGCGTATTGGGCTAAGCGGCATCTCAAAGCGCATTGATTGACGAGTGAAATGCTCTATTAAACTTCTGGGGTAGGGCGAACAGAAACCCGAATAGATCATTTTATATTACGGTTAATATAAGAATTCAGCGAAATTCTATCACATTTGTTCAATTTACGTCGCTCCTATTTCAGATAGCGTATTGGGCTAAGCGGCATCTCAATGCGCATGAAATGGCGAGTAACATGCACTATTAAACTTCTAGGATAAGGCAAACAGAGACCCGATTAGATCATTTTATATTACGGTTAATATAAGAATTCAGCGTAATTCTATCACATTTGTTCAACTTACGTCGCTCCTCTTTCAGATAGCGTACTGGGCTAGGCGGCATCTTAAAGCGCGTGGAATGGTGAGTAAAATGCACTATTAAACTTCTATGATAGGGCTATCAGAGACCCGATTAGATCATTTTATATTTTGGTTAATATAAGAATTCAGCGAAATTCTATCACATTTGTTCAATTTACGTCGCTCATATTTCAGATAGCGTACTGGGCTAAGCGGAATCTCAAAGCGCGTGGAAGGGCGAGTAAAATGCACTACTAAACTTCTATGATCGGGCAATCAGAGACCCGATTACATCATTTTATATTTTGGTTAATATAAGAATTCAGCGAAATTCTCTCACATTTGTTCAATTTACGTCGCTGATATTTCAGATAGCGTATTGGGCTAAGCGGCATCTCAAAGCGCAAGAAATGTGGAGTAAAATGCACTATTAAACTTCTAGGGTAGGGCAAACAGAGACCCGATAAGATCATTTTATATTATGGTTAATTTAAGAATTCAGCGAAATTCTATCACGTTTGTTCCATTTACGTCGCTCCTATTTCAGATAGCGTATTGGGCTAAGCGGCATCTTAAAGCGCGTGGAATGGCGAGTAAAATGCACTATTACACTTCTAGGGTAGGGCAAACAGAGACCCGATTAGATCATTTTATATTATGATTAATTTAAGAAGTCAGCAAAATTCTATCACATTTGTTCAATTTACGTCGTTCCTATTTCAGATAGCGTATTGGGCTAAGCGGCATCTCAAAGCGCATTGATTGACGAGTGAAATGCTCTATTAAACTTCTGGGGTAGGGCGAACAGAAACCCGAATAGATCATTTTATATTACGGTTAATATAAGAATTCAGCGAAATTCTATCACATTTGTTCAATTTACGTCGCTCCTATTTCAGATAGCGTATTGGGCTAAGCGGCATCTCAATGCGCATGAAATGGCGAGTAACATGCACTATTAAACTTCTAGGATAAGGCAAACAGAGACCCGATTAGATCATTTTATATTACTGTTAATATAAGAATTCAGCGTAATTCTATCACATTTGTTCAACTTACGTCGCTCCTCTTTCAGATAGCGTACTGGGCTAGGCGGCATCTTAAAGCGCGTGGAATGGTGAGTAAAATGCACTATTAAACTTCTATGATAGGGCTATCAGAGACCCGATTAGATCATTTTATATTTTGGTTAATATAAGAATTCAGCGAAATTCTATCACATTTGTTCAATTTACGTCGCTCATATTTCAGATAGCGTACTGGGCTAAGCGGAATCTCAAAGCGCGTGGAAGGGCGAGTAAAATGCACTACTAAACTTCTATGATCGGGCAATCAGAGACCCGATTACATCATTTTATATTTTGGTTAATATAAGAATTCAGCGAAATTCTCTCACATTTGTTCAATTTACGTCGCTGATATTTCAGATAGCGTATTGGGCTAAGCGGCATCTCAAAGCGCAAGAAATGTGGAGTAAAATGCACTATTAAACTTCTATGATAGGGCTATCAGAGACCCGATTAGATCATTTTATATTTTGGTTAATATAAGAATTCAGCGAAATTCTATCACATTTGTTCAATTTACGTCGCTCATATTTCAGATAGCGTACTGGGCTAAGCGGAATCTCAAAGCGCGTGGAAGGGCGAGTAAAATGCACTACTAAACTTCTATGATCGGGCAATCAGAGACCCGATTACATCATTTTATATTTTGGTTAATATAAGAATTCAGCGAAATTCTCTCACATTTGTTCAATTTACGTCGCTGATATTTCAGATAGCGTATTGGGCTAAGCGGCATCTCAAAGCGCAAGAAATGTGGAGTAAAATGCACTATTAAACTTCTAGGGTAGGGCAAACAGAGACCCGATAAGATCATTTTATATTATGGTTAATTTAAGAATTCAGCGAAATTCTATCACGTTTGTTCCATTTACGTCGCTCCTATTTCAGATAGCGTATTGGGCTAAGCGGCATCTTAAAGCGCGTGGAATGGCGAGTAAAATGCACTATTACACTTCTAGGGTAGGGCAAACAGAGACCCGATTAGATCATTTTATATTATGATTAATTTAAGAAGTCAGCAAAATTCTATCACATTTGTTCAATTTACGTCGTTCCTATTTCAGATAGCGTACTGGGCTAGGCGGCATCTTAAAGCGCGTGGAAAGGCGAGTAAAATGCACTATTAAACTTCTATGATAAGGCAATCAGAGACCCGATTAGATCATTTTATATTACGGTTAATATAAGAATTCAGCGTAATTCTGTCACATTTGTTCAACTTACGTCGCTCCTATTTCAGATAGCGCACTGGGCTAGGCGGCATCTTAAAGCGCGTGGAATGGCGAGTAAAATGCACTACTAAACTACTATGATAGGGCAATCAGAGACCCGTTTAGGTCATCTTATATTTTGGTTAATATAAGAATTCAGCGAAATTCTATCACATTTGTTCAATTTACGTCGCTCCTATTAAAGATAGCGTATTGGGCTAAGCGGCATCTGAAAGCGCATGAAATGGCGAGTAAAATGCACTATTAAACTTCTACGGTAGGGCAAACAGAGACCCGATTAGATCATTTTATATTATGATTAATTTAAGAAGTCAGCAAAATTCTATCACATTTGTTCAATTTACGTCGTTCCTATTTCAGATAGCGTACTGGGCTAGGCGGCATCTTAAAGCGCGTGGAAAGGCGAGTAAAATGCACTATTAAACTTCTATGATAGGGCAATCAGAGACCCGATTAGATCATTTTATATTCTGTTTAATATAAGATTTCAGGGGAATTCTGTCACATTTGTTCAATTTACGTCGCTCCTATTTCAGATAGCGTATTGGGGTAAGCTGCATCTCAGAGCGCAAGACATGGCGAGTAAAATGCACTATTAAACTTCTAGGGTAGGGCAATCAGAGACCCGATTAGATCATTTTGTATTTTGGTTAATATAAGTATTCAGCGAAATTCTATTACATTTGTTTAATTTACGTCGCTCCTGTTTCAGATAGCGTATTGGGCTAAGCGGCATCTCAAAGCGCATGAAATGGCGAGTAAAATGCACTATTATACTTCTAGGATAAGGCAAACAGATACCCGATTAGATCATTTTATATTACGGTTAATATAAGAATTCAGCGTAATTCTATCACATTTGTTCAACTTACGTCACTCCTCTTTCAGATAGCGTACTGGGCTAGGCGGCATCTTAAGGCGCGTGGAATGGCGAGTAAAATGCACTATCAAACTTCTATGATAGGGCAAACAGAGACCCGATTAGATCATTTTATATTATGGTTAATTTAAGAATTCAGAAAAATTCTATCACATTTGTTCAATTTACGTCGTTCCTATTTCAGATAGCGTATTGGGCTAAGCGGCATCTCAAAGCGCATTGATTGACGAGTGAAATGCTCTATTAAACTTCTGGGGTAGGGCGAACAGAAACCCGAATAGATCATTTTATATTACGGTTAATATAAGAATTCAGCGAAATTCTATCACATTTGTTCAATTTACGTCGCTCCTATTTCAGATAGCGTATTGGGCTAAGCGGCATCTCAATGCGCATGAAATGGCGAGTAACATGCACTATTAAACTTCTAGGATAAGGCAAACAGAGACCCGATTAGATCATTTTATATTACGGTTAATATAAGAATTCAGCGTAATTCTATCACATTTGTTCAACTTACGTCGCTCCTCTTTCAGATAGCGTACTGGGCTAGGCGGCATCTTAAAGCGCGTGGAATGGTGAGTAAAATGCACTATTAAACTTCTATGATAGGGCTATCAGAGACCCGATTAGATCATTTTATATTTTGGTTAATATAAGAATTCAGCGAAATTCTATCACATTTGTTCAATTTACGTCGCTCATATTTCAGATAGCGTACTGGGCTAAGCGGAATCTCAAAGCGCGTGGAAGGGCGAGTAAAATGCACTACTAAACTTCTATGATCGGGCAATCAGAGACCCGATTACATCATTTTATATTTTGGTTAATATAAGAATTCAGCGAAATTCTCTCACATTTGTTCAATTTACGTCGCTGATATTTCAGATAGCGTATTGGGCTAAGCGGCATCTCAAAGCGCAAGAAATGTGGAGTAAAATGCACTATTAAACTTCTAGGGTAGGGCAAACAGAGACCCGATAAGATCATTTTATATTATGGTTAATTTAAGAATTCAGCGAAATTCTATCACGTTTGTTCCATTTACGTCGCTCCTATTTCAGATAGCGTATTGGGCTAAGCGGCATCTTAAAGCGCGTGGAATGGCGAGTAAAATGCACTATTACACTTCTAGGGTAGGGCAAACAGAGACCCGATTAGATCATTTTATATTATGATTAATTTTAGAAGTCAGCAAAATTCTATCACATTTGTTCAATTTACGTCGTTCCTATTTCAGATAGCGTACTGGGCTAGGCGGCATCTTAAAGCGCGTGGAAAGGCGAGTAAAATGCACTATTAAACTTCTATGATAAGGCAATCAGAGACCCGATTAGATCATTTTATATTACGGTTAATATAAGAATTCAGCGTAATTCTGTCACATTTGTTCAACTTACGTCGCTCCTATTTCAGATAGCGCACTGGGCTAGGCGGCATCTTAAAGCGCGTGGAATGGCGAGTAAAATGCACTACTAAACTACTATGATAGGGCAATCAGAGACCCGTTTAGGTCATCTTATATTTTGGTTAATATAAGAATTCAGCGAAATTCTATCACATTTGTTCAATTTACGTCGCTCCTATTAAAGATAGCGTATTGGGCTAAGCGGCATCTGAAAGCGCATGAAATGGCGAGTAAAATGCACTATTAAACTTCTACGGTAGGGCAAACAGAGACCCGATTAGATCATTTTATATTATGATTAATTTAAGAAGTCAGCAAAATTCTATCACATTTGTTCAATTTACGTCGTTCCTATTTCAGATAGCGTACTGGGCTAGGCGGCATCTTAAAGCGCGTGGAAAGGCGAGTAAAATGCACTATTAAACTTCTATGATAGGGCAATCAGAGACCCGATTAGATCATTTTATATTCTGTTTAATATAAGATTTCAGGGGAATTCTGTCACATTTGTTCAATTTACGTCGCTCCTATTTCAGATAGCGTATTGGGGTAAGCTGCATCTCAAAGCGCAAGACATGGCGAGTAAAATGCACTATTAAACTTCTAGGGTAGGGCAATCAGAGACCCGATTAGATCATTTTGTATTTTGGTTAATATAAGTATTCAGCGAAATTCTATTACATTTGTTTAATTTACGTCGCTCCTGTTTCAGATAGCGTATTGGGCTAAGCGGCATCTCAAAGCGCATGAAATGGCGAGTAAAATGCACTATTATACTTCTAGGATAAGGCAAACAGATACCCGATTAGATCATTTTATATTACGGTTAATATAAGAATTCAGCGTAATTCTATCACATTTGTTCAACTTACGTCACTCCTCTTTCAGATAGCGTACTGGGCTAGGCGGCATCTTAAAGCGCGTGGAATGGCGAGTAAAATGCACTATCAAACTTCTATGATAGGGCTATCAGAGACCCGATTAGATCATTTTATGTTTTGGTTAATATAAGAATTCAGCGAAATTCTATCACATTTGTTCAATTTACGTCGCTCCTATTTCAGATAGCGTATTGGGGTAAGCTGCATCTCAAAGCGCAAGACATGGCGAGTAAAATGCACTATTAAACTTCTAGGGTAGGGCAATCAGAGACCCGATTAGATCATTTTGTATTTTGGTTAATATAAGAATTCAGCGAAATTCTATTACATTTGTTTAATTTACGTCGCTCCTGTTTCAGATAGCGTATTGGGCTAAGCGGCATCTCAAAGCGCATGAAATGGCGAGTAAAATGCACTATTAAACCTCTAGGGTAAGGCAAGCAGAGACCCGATTTGATCATTTCATATTATGGTTAATTTAAGAATTCAGCAAAATTCTATCACATTTGTTCAACTTACGTCGCTCCTATTTCAGATAGCGTACAGGGCTAGGCGGCATCTTAAAGCACGTGGAAGGGTGAGTAAAATGCACTACTAAACTTCTAGGGTAGGGCAAACAGAGACCCGATTAGATCATTTTACATTAAGGTTAATATAAGAATTCAGCGAAATTCTATCACATTTGTTCAATTTACGTCGCTCATATTTCAGATAGCGTATTGGGCTAAGCGGCATCTCAAAGCGCATGAAATGGCGAGTAAAATGCGCTACTAACCTTCTATGCTAGGGCAATCAGAGACCCGATTAGATCATTTTATATTTTGTTTAATATAAGATTTCAGGGAAATTCTATCACATTTGTTCAATTTACGTCGCTCCTATTTCAGATAGCGTACTGGGTTAGGCGGCATCTTAAAGCGCGTGGAAGGGCGAGTAAAATGCACTACTAAACTACTATGATAGGGCAATCAGAGACCCGATTAGGTCATTTTATATTTTGGTTAATATAAGAATTCAGCGAAATTCTATCACATTTGTTCAATTTACGTCGCTCCTATTACAGATAGCTTATTGTGCTTAGCGGCATCTCAAAGCGCATGAAGTGACGAGTGCAATGCACTATTAAACCTCTAGGGTAAGGCAAGCAGAGACCCGATTAGATCATTTCATATTATGGTTAATTTAAGAATTCAGCAAAATTCTATCACATTTGTTCAATTTACGTCGCTCCTATTTCAGATAGCGTATTGGGGTAAGCTGCATCTCAAAGCGCAAGACATGGCGAGTAAAATGCACTACTAAACTTCTAGGGTAGGGCAAACAAAGACCCGATTAAATCATTTTATATTATGGTTAATTTAAGAATTCAGCGAAATTCTATCACATTTGTTCAATTTACGTGGCTCCTATTACAGATAGCTTATTGTGCTTAGCGGCATCTCAAAGCGCATGAAGTGACGAGTGAAATTGCCTATTAAACTTCTAGGGTTGGTCGAAGAAAGACCCGATTAGATCATTTTACATTAAGGTTAATATAAGATTTCAGGGACATTCTATCACATTTGTTCAATTTACGTCGCTCCTATTTCAGATAGCGTACTGGGCTAGGCGGCATGTTAAAGCGCGTGGAAAGGCGAGTAAAATGCACTATTAAACTTCTATGATAGGGCAATCAGAGACCCGATTAGATCATTTTATATTTTGTTTAATATAAGATTTCAGGGAAATTCTATCACATTTGTTCAATTTACGTCGCTCCTATTTCAGATAGGGTACTGGGCTAAGCGGCATCTCAAAGCGCATGAAATGGCGAGTAAAATGCACTATTAAACTTCTAGGATAAGGCAAACAGAGACCCGATTAGATCATTTTATATTGCGGTTAATATAAGAATTCAGCGTAACTCTGTCACATTTGTTCAACTTACGTAGCTCCTATTTCAGATAGCGTCCTGGGCTAGGCGGCATCTTAAAGCGCGTGGAATGGCGAGTAAAATGCACTATTATACTTCTATGATAGGGCAATCAGAGACCCGATTAGATCATTTTATGTTTTGGTTAATATAAGAATTCAGCGAAATTCTATCACATTTGTTCAATTTACGTCGCTCCCATTTCAGATAGCGTATTGGGGTAAGCTGCATCTCAAAGCGCAAGACATGGCGAGTAAAATGCTCTATTAAACTTCTAGGGTAGGGCAAACAGAGACACGATTAGATCATTTCATATTTTGGTTAATATTAGAATTCAGCGAAATTCTATCACATTTGTTCAATTTACGTCGCTCCTATTTCAGATAGCGTATTGGGCTAAGCGGCATCTCAAAGCGCATGAAATGGCGAGTAAAATGCACTACTAAACTTCTAGGATAAGGCAAACAGAGATCCGATTAGATCATTTTATATTACGGTTAATATAAGAATTCAGCGTAATTCTGTCACATTTGTTCAACTTACGTAGCTCCTATTTCAGATAGCGTATTGGGCTAAGCGGCATCTCAAAGCGCATGGATTGACGAGTGAAATGCTCTATTAAACTTCTGGGGTAGGGCGAACAGACACCCGAATAGATCATTTTATATTACGGTTAATATAAGAATTCAGCGAAATTCTATCACATTTGTTCAATTTACGTCGCTCCTCTTTCAGATAGCGTACTGGGCTAGGCGGCATCTTAAAGCGCGTGGAAGGGCGAGTAAAATGAACTACTAAACTTCTAGGGTAGGGCAAACAGAGACCCGTTTAGGTCATTTTATATTTTGGTTAATATAAGAATTCAGCGAAATTCTATCACATTTGTTCAATTTACGTCGCTCCTATTTCAGATAGGGTACTGGGCTAAGCGGCATCTCAAAGCGCATGAAATGGCGAGTAAAATGCACTATTAAACTTCTAGGATAAGGCAAACAGAGACCCGATTAGATCATTTTATATTGCGGTTAATATAAGAATTCAGCGTAACTCTGTCACATTTGTTCAACTTACGTAGCTCCTATTTCAGATAGCGTCCTGGGCTAGGCGGCATCTTAAAGCGCGTGGAATGGCGAGTAAAATGCACTATTATACTTCTATGATAGGGCAATCAGAGACCCGATTAGATCATTTTATGTTTTGGTTAATATAAGAATTCAGCGAAATTCTATCACATTTGTTCAATTTACGTCGCTCCCATTTCAGATAGCGTATTGGGGTAAGCTGCATCTCAAAGCGCAAGACATGGCGAGTAAAATGCTCTATTAAACTTCTAGGGTAGGGCAAACAGAGACACGATTAGATCATTTCATATTTTGGTTAATATTAGAATTCAGCGAAATTCTATCACATTTGTTCAATTTACGTCGCTCCTATTTCAGATAGCGTATTGGGCTAAGCGGCATCTCAAAGCGCATGAAATGGCGAGTAAAATGCACTACTAAACTTCTAGGATAAGGCAAACAGAGATCCGATTAGATCATTTTATATTACGGTTAATATAAGAATTCAGCGTAATTCTGTCACATTTGTTCAACTTACGTAGCTCCTATTTCAGATAGCGTATTGGGCTAAGCGGCATCTCAAAGCGCATGGATTGACGAGTGAAATGCTCTATTAAACTTCTGGGGTAGGGCGAACAGACACCCGAATAGATCATTTTATATTACGGTTAATATAAGAATTCAGCGAAATTCTATCACATTTGTTCAATTTACTTCGCTCCTCTTTCAGATAGCGTACTGGGCTAGGCGGCATCTTAAAGCGCGTGGAAGGGCGAGTAAAATGAACTACTAAACTTCTAGGGTAGGGCAAACAGAGACCCGATTAGATCATTTTATATTATGGTTAATTTAAGAATTCAGCAAAATTCTATCACATTTGTTCAATTTACGTCGCTCCTATTTCAGATAGCGTACTGGGCTAGGCGGCATCTTAAAGCGGGTGGAAGGGTGAGTAAAATGCACTACTAATCTTCCATGATAGGGCAATCAGAGACCCGATTAGATCATTTTATATTTTGTTTTATATAAGATTTCAGGGAAATTCTATCACATTTGTTCAATCTACGTCGCTCCTATTTCAGATAGCATATTGGGCTAAGCGGCACCTCAAAGCGCATGAAATGGCGAGTGAAATGCAATATTAAACTTCTAGGGTAGGGCAAACAGAGACCCGATTAGATCATTTTATATTATGGTCAATTTAAGAATTCAGCATAATTCTTTCTCATTTCTTCAATTTACGTGGCTCCTATTTCAGATAGCTTATTGGGCATAGCGGCATCTCAAAGCGCATGAAGTGACGAGTGATATGCACTATTAAACTTCTAGGGTAGGGCAAACAGAGACCCGATTAGCTCATTTTATATTATGGTTAATTTAAGAATTCAGCGAAATTCGATTACATTTGTTCAATTTACGTCGCTCCTATTTCAGATAGCGTATTGGGCTAAGCGGCATCTGAAGGCGCATGAAATGGCGAGTAAAATGCACTATTAAAGTTCTAGGGTAGGGCAAACAGAGACCCGATTAGATCATTTTATATTATGGTTAATTTAAGAATTAAGCAAAATTCTATCACATTTGTTCAACTTACGTCGCTCCTATTTCAGATAGCGTACTGGGCTAGGCGGCATCTTAAAGCGCGTGGAAGGGCGAGTAAAATGCACTACTAAACTACTATGATAGGGCAATCAGAGACCCGATTAGGTCATTTTATATTTTGGTTAATTTAAGAATTCAGCTAAATTCTATCACATTCGCTCAATTTACATCGCTCCCATTTCAGATAGCTTATTGGGCTAAGCTGGATCTCAAAGCGCATGAAATGGCGAGTAAAATGCACTATTAAACTGCTAGGATAAGGCAAACAGAGACCCGATTAGATCATTTTATGTTACGGTTAATATAAGAATTCAGCGTAATTCTATCACATTTGTTCAAGTTACGTCGCTCCTATTTCTGATAGCGTACTGGGCTAGGCGGCACCTTAAAGCGCGTGGAATGGCGGGTAAAATGCACTATTAAACTTCAATGATAGGGCAATCAGAGACCCGATTAGATCATTTTATGTTTTGGTTAATATAAGAATTCAGCGAAATTCTATCACATTTGTTCAATTTACGTCGCTCCTATTACAGATAGCTTATTGTGCTTAGCGGCATCTCAAAGCGCATGAAGTGACGAGTGAAATGCACTATTCAACTTCTAGGGTTGGTCGAAGAAAGACCCGATTAGATCATTTTACATTAAGGTTAATATAAGATTTCAGGGACATTCTATCACATTTGTTTAATTTACGTCGCTGCTATTTCAGATAGCGTATTGGGCTAAGCGGCATCTCAAAGCGCATGAAATGGCGAATAAAATGCACTATTAAACTTCTAGGCGAGGGCGAACAGAGACCCGATTAGATCATTTTACATTTTGGTTAATAAAAGAATTCAGCGAAATTCTATCACATTTGTTCAATTTACGTCGCTGCTATTTCAGATAGCGTATTGGGCTAAGCGGCATCTGAAGGCGCATGAAATGGCGAGTAAAATGCACTATTAAAGTTCTAGGGTAGGGCAAACAGAGACCCGATTAGATCATTTTATATTATGGTTAATTTAAGAATTAAGCAAAATTCTATCACATTTGTTCAATTTACGTCGCTCCTATTTCAAATAGCGTACTGGGCTAGGCGGCATCTTAAAGCGCGTGGAAAGGCGAGTAAAATGCACTATTAAACTTCTATGATAGGGCAATCAGAGACCCGATTAGATCATTTTATATTACGGTTAATATAAGAATTCAGCGTAATTCTATCACATTTGTTCAACTTACGTCGCTCCTATTTCAGATAGCGTACTGGGCTAGGCGGCATCTTAAAGCGCGTGGAAGGGCGAGTAAAATGCACTACTAAACTACTATGATAGGGCAATCAGAGACCCGATTAGATAATTTTATATTTTGGTTAATTTAAGAATTCAGCTAAATTCTATCACATTTGCTCAATTTACATCGCTCCCATTTCAGATAGCTTATTGGGCTAAGCTGGATCTCAAAGCGCATGAAATGGCGAGTAAAATGCACTATTAAACTGCTAGGATAAGGCAAACAGAGACCCGATTAGATCATTTTATGTTACGGTTAATATAAGAATTCAGCGTAATTCTATCACATTTGTTCAAGTTACGTCGCTCCTATTTCTGATACCGTACTGGGCTAGGCGGCATCTTAAAGCGCGTGGAATGGCGGGTAAAATGCACTATTAAACTTCAATGATTGGGCAATCAGAGACCCGATTAGATCATTTTATGTTTTGGTTAATATAAGAATTCAGCGAAATTCTATCACATTTGTTCAATTTACGTCGCTCCTATTACAGACAGCTTATTGTGCTTAGCGGCATCTCAAAGCGCATGAAGTGACGAGTGAAATGCACTATTCAACTTCTAGGGTTGGTCGAAGAAAGACCCGATTAGATCATTTTACATTAAGGTTAATATAAGATTTCAGGGACATTCTATCACATTTGTTTAATTTACGTCGCTGCTATTTCAGATAGCGTATTGGGCTAAGCGGCATCTCAAAGCGCATGAAATGGCGAATAAAATGCACTATTAAACTTCTAGGCGAGGGCGAACAGAGACCCGATTAGATCATTTTACATTTTGGTTAATAAAAGAATTCAGCGAAATTCTATCACATTTGCTCAATTTACGTCGCTCCTATTACAGACAGCTTATTGTGCTTCGCGGCATCTCAAAACGCATGAAGTGACGAGTGAAATGCACTATTAAACTTCTAGGGTAGGGCAAACAGAGACCCGATTAGCTCATTTTATATTATGGTTAATTTAAGAATTCAGCGAAATTCGATTACATTTGTTCAATTTACGTCGCTCCTATTTCAGATAGCGTATTGGGCTAAGCGGCATCTGAAGGCGCATGAAATGGCGAGTAAAATGCACTATTAAAGTTCTAGGGTAGGGCAAACAGAGACCCGATTAGATCATTTTATATTATGGTTAATTTAAGAATTAAGCAAAATTCTATCACATTTGTTCAATTTACGTCGCTCCTATTTCAGATAGCGTACTGGGCTAGGCGGCATCTTAAAGCGCATGAAATGGCGAGTAAAATGCACTATTAAACTTCTAGGATAAGGCAAACAGAGACCCGATTAGATCATTTTATATTGCGGTTAATATAAGAATTCAGCGTAATTCTGTTACATTTGTTCAACTTACGTAGCTCCTATTTCAGATAGCGTACTGGGCTAGGCGGCAACTTAAAGCGCGTGGAATGTCGAGTAAAATGCACTATCAAGCTTCTATGATAGGGCAATCAGAGACCCGATTAGATCATTTTATATTTTGGTTAATATAAGAATTCAGCGAAATTCTGTCACATTTGTTCAATTTACGTCGCTCTATTTCAGATAGCGTACTGGGCTAAGCGGCATCTCAAAGCGCATGAAATGGCGAGTAAAATGCACTATTAAACTTCAAGGGTAGGGCAAACAGAGACCCGATTAGATCATTTTATATTATGGTTAATTTAAGAATTCAGAAAAATTCTATCACATTTGTTCAATTTACGTCGTTCCTATTTCAGATAGCGTATTGGGCTAAGCGGCATCTCAAAGCGCATTGATTGACGAGTGAAATGCTCTATTAAACTTCTGGGGTAGGGGGAACAGAAACCCGAATAGATCATTTTATATTACGGTTAATATAAGAATTCAGCGAAATTCTATCACATTTGTTCAATTTACGTCGCTCCTATTTCAGATAGCGTATTGGGCTAAGCGGCATCTCAATGCGCATGAAATGGCGAGTAACATGCACTATTAAACTTCTAGGATAAGGCAAACAGAGACCCGATTAGATCATTTTATATTACGGTTAATATAAGAATTCAGCGTAATTCTATCACATTTGTTCAACTTACGTCGCTCCTCTTTCAGATAGCGTACTGGGCTAGGCGGCATCTTAAAGCGCGTGGAATGGTGAGTAAAATGCACTATTAAACTTCTATGATAGGGCTATCAGAGACCCGATTAGATCATTTTATATTTTGGTTAATATAAGAATTCAGCGAAATTCTATCACATTTGTTTAATTTACGTCGCTCCTGTTTCAGATAGCGTATTGGGCTAAGCGGCATCTCAAAGCGCATGAAATGGCGAGTAAAATGCACTATTATACTTCTAGGATAAGGCAAACAGATACCCGATTAGATCATTTTATATTACGGTTAATATAAGAATTCAGCGTAATTCTATCACATTTGTTCAACTTACGTCACTCCTCTTTCAGATAGCGTACTGGGCTAGGCGGCATCTTAAAGCGCGTGGAATGGCGAGTAAAATGCACTATCAAACTTCTATGATAGGGCTATCAGAGACCCGATTAGATCATTTTATGTTTTGGTTAATATAAGAATTCAGCGAAATTCTATCACATTTGTTCAATTTACGTCGCTCCTATTTCAGATAGCGTATTGGGGTAAGCTGCATCTCAAAGCGCAAGACATGGCGAGTAAAATGCACTATTAAACTTCTAGGGTAGGGCAATCAGAGACCCGATTAGATCATTTTGTATTTTGGTTAATATAAGAATTCAGCGAAATTCTATTACATTTGTTTAATTTACGTCGCTCCTGTTTCAGATAGCGTATTGGGCTAAGCGGCATCTCAAAGCGCATGAAATGGCGAGTAAAATGCACTATTATACTTCTAGTGTAGGGCAATCAGAGACCCGATTAGATCATTTTATATTATGCTTAATTTAAGAATTCAGCAAAATTCTATCACATTTGTTCAATTTACGTAGTTCCTATTTCAGATAGCATACTGGGCTAGGCGGTATGTTAAAGCGCGCGGAATGGCGAGTAAAATGCACTATTAAGCTTCTATGATAGGGCAATCAGAGACCCGATTAGATCATTTTATATTTTGGTTAATATAAGAATTCAGCGAAATTCTATCACATTTGTTCAATTTACGTCGCTCCTATTTCAGATAGCTTATTGGGCTAAGCGGCATTTCAAAGCGCATGAAATGACGAGGGAAATGTACTATTAAACTTCTAGGGTAGGGCGAACAGAGACCAGATTAGATCATTTTACATTAAGGTTAATATAAGAATTCAGCGTAATTCTGTCACATTTGTTCAACTTACGTAGCTCCTATTTCAGATAGCGTACTGGGCTAGGCGGCATCTTAAAGCGCGTAGAATGGCGAGTAAAATGCACTGTTAAACTTCTATGATGGGGCAATCAGAGACCCGATTAGATCATTTTATATTTTGTTTTATATAAGATTTCAGGGAAATTCTATCACATTTGTTCAATTTACGTCGCTCCTATTTCAGATAGCATATTGGGCTAAGCGGCACCTCAAAGCGCATGAAATGGCGAGTGAAATGCAATATTAAACTTCTAGGGTAGGGCAAACAGAGACCCGATTAGATCATTTTATATTACGGTTAATATAAGAATGCAGCGTGATTCTATCACATTTGTTCAATTTACGTCGCTCCTATTTCAGATAGCTTATTGGTCTTAGCGGCATCTCGAAGCGCATGAAATGACAAGTGAAATGCACTATTAAACTTCTAGGGTAGGGCAAATAGAGACCCGATTAGATCATTTTATATTATGGTTAATTTAAGAATTCAGCGAAATTCTATCACATTTGTTCAATTTACGTCGCTCCTATTAAAGATAGCGTATTGGGCTAAGCGGCATCTGAAAGCGCATGAAATGGCGAGTAAAATGCACTATTAAACTTCTAGGGTAAGGCAAACAGATACCCGATTAGATCATTTTATATTACGGTTAATATAAGAATTCAGCGTAATTCTAGCACATTTGTTCAACTTACGTCGCTCCTATTTCAGATAGCGTACTGGGCTAGGCGGCATCTTAAAGCCCGTGGAATGGCGAGTAAAATGCACTATTAAACTTCTATGATAGGGCAATCAGAGACCCGATTAGATCATTTTATATTACGGCTAATATAAGAATTCAGCGTAATTCTGTCACATTTGTTCAACTTACGTAGCTCCTATTTCAGATAGCGTATTGGGCTAGGCGGCATCTTAAAGCGCGTGGAAGGGTGAGTAAAATGCACTACTAATCTTCCATGATAGGGCAATCAGAGACCCGATTAGATCATTTTATATTTTGTTTTATATAAGATTTCAGGGAAATTCTATCACATTTGTTCAATTTACGTCGCTCCTATTTCAGATAGCATATTGGGCTAAGCGGCACCTCAAAGCGCATGAAATGGCGAGTGAAATGCAATATTAAACTTCTAGGGTAGGGCAAACAGAGACCCGATTAGATCATTTTATATTACGGTCAATTTAAGAATTCAGCATAATTCTTTCTCATTTCTTCAATTTACGTCGCTCCTATTTCAGATAGCTTATTGGTCTTAGCGGCATCTCGAAGCGCGTGAAATGACAAGTGAAATGCACTATTAAACTTCTAGGGTAGGGCAAATAGAGACCCGATTAGATCATTTTATATTATGGTTAATTTAAGAATTCAGCGAAATTCTATCACATTTGTTCAATTTACGTTGCTCCTATTAAAGATAGCGTATTGGGCTAAGCGGCATCTGAAAGCGCATGAAATGGCGAGTAAAATGCACTATTAAACTTCTAGGGTAAGGCAAACAGATACCCGATTAGATCATTTTATATTACGGTTAATATAAGAATTCAGCGTAATTATAGCACATTTGTTCAACTTACGTCGCTCCTATTTCAGATAGCGTACTGGGCTAGGCGGCATCTTAAAGCCCGTGGAATGGCGAGTAAAATGCACTATTAAACTTCTATGATAGGGCAATCAGAGACCCGATTAGATCATTTTATATTACGGTTAATATAAGAATTCAGCGTAATTCTGTCACATTTGTTCAACTTACGTAGGTCCTATTTCAGATAGCGTACTGGGCTAGGCGGCATCCTAAAGCGCGCGGAATGGCGAGTAAAATGCACTATTAAACTTCTATGCTAGGGCAATCAGAGACCCGATTAGATCATTTTATATTTTGTTTAATATAAGATTTCAGGGAAATTCTATCACGTTTGTTCAATTTACGTCGCTCCTATTTCAGATAGCGTACTGGGCTAGGCGGCATGTTAAAGCGCGTGGAAAGGCTAGTAAAATGCACTATTAAACTTCTATGATAGGGCAATCAGAGACCCGATTAGATCATTTTATATTACGGTTAATATAAGAATTCAGCGAAATTCTATCACATTTGTCCAATTTACGTCGCTCCTATTACAGATAGCTTATTGTGCTTAGCGGCATCTCAAAGCACATGAAGTGACGAGTGCAATGCACTATTAAACCTCTAGGGTAAGGCAAGCAGAGACCCGATTTGATCATTTCATATTATGGTTAATTTAAGAATTCAGCAAAATTCTATCACATTTGTTCAACTTACGTCGCTCCTATTTCAGATAGCGTACAGGGCTAGGCGGCATCTTAAAGCACGTGGAAGGGCGAGTAAAATGCACTACTAAACTTCTAGGGTAGGGCAAACAGAGACCCGATTAGATCATTTTACATTAAGGTTAATATAAGAATTCAGCGAAATTCTATCACATTTGTTCAATTTACGTCGCTCATATTTCAGATAGCGTATTGGGCTAAGCGGCATCTCAAAGCGCATGAAATGGCGAGTAAAATGCGCTACTAACCTTCTATGCTAGGGCAATCAGAGACCCGATTAGATCATTTTATATTTTGTTTAATATAAGATTTCAGGGAAATTCTATCACATTTGTTCAATTTACGTCGCTCCTATTTCAGATAGCGTACTGGGTTAGGCGGCATCTTAAAGCGCGTGGAAGGGCGAGTAAAATGCACTACTAAACTACTATGATAGGGCAATCAGAGACCCGATTAGGTCATTTTATATTTTGGTTAATATAAGAATTCAGCGAAATTCTATCACATTTGTTCAATTTACGTCGCTCCTATTACAGATAGCTTATTGTGCTTAGCGGCATCTCAAAGCGCATGAAGTGACGAGTGCAATGCACTATTAAACCTCTAGGGTAAGGCAAGCAGAGACCCGATTAGATCATTTCATATTATGGTTAATTTAAGAATTCAGCAAAATGCTATCACATTTGTTCAATTTACGTCGCTCCTATTTCAGATAGCGTATTGGGGTAAGCTGCATCTCAAAGCGCAAGACATGGCGAGTAAAATGCACTACTAAACTTCTAGGGTAGGGCAAACAAAGACCCGATTAAATCATTTTATATTATGGTTAATTTAAGAATTCAGCGAAATTCTATCACATTTGTTCAATTTACGTGGCTCCTATTACAGATAGCTTATTGTGCTTAGCGGCATCTCAAAGCGCATGAAGTGACGAGTGAAATTGCCTATTAAACTTCTAGGGTTGGTCGAAGAAAGACCCGATTAGATCATTTTACATTAAGGTTAATATAAGATTTCAGGGACATTCTATCACATTTGTTTAATTTACGTCGCTGCTATTTCAGATAGCGTATTGGGCTAAGCGGCATCTCAAAGCGCATGAAATGGCGAATAAAATGCACTATTAAACTTCTAGGCGAGGGCGAACAGAGACCCGATTAGATCATTTTACATTTTGGTTAATAAAAGAATTCAGCGAAATTCTTTCACATTTGCTCAATTTACGTCGCTCCTATTACAGATAGCTTATTGTGCTTAGCGGCATCTCAAAACGCATGAAGTGACGAGTGAAATGCACTATTAAACTTCTAGGGTAGGGCAAACAGAGACCCGATTAGATCATTTTATATTATGGTTAATTTAAGAATTCAGCAAAATTCTATCACATTTGTTCAATTTACGTCGCTCCTATTTCAGATAGCGTACTGGGCTAGGCGGCATCCTAAAGCGCGCGGAATGGCGAGTAAAATGCACTATTAAACTTCTATGCTAGGGCAATCAGAGACCCGATTAGATCATTTTATATTTTGTTTAATATAAGATTTCAGGGAAATTCTATCACATTTGTTCAATTTACGTCGCTCCTATTTCAGATAGCGTACTGGGCTAGGCGGCATGTTAAAGCGCGTGGAAAGGCGAGTAAAATGCACTATTAAACTTCTATGATAGGGCAATCAGAGACCCGATTAGATCATTTTATATTTTGTTTAATATAAGATTTCAGGGAAATTCTATCACATTTGTTCAATTTACGTCGCTCCTATTTCAGATAGCGTACTGGGCTAGGCGGCATCTTAAAGCGCGTGGAAGGGCTAGTAAAATGCACTACTAAACTACTATGATAGGGCTATCAGAGACCCGATTAGGTCATTTTATATTTTGGTTAATATAAGAATTCAGCGAAATTCTATCACATTTGTTCAATTTACGTCGCTCCTATTACAGATAGCTTATTGTGCTTAGCGGCATCTCAAAGCGCATGAGGTGACGAGTGCAATGCACTATTAAACCTCTAGGGTAAGGCAAGCAGAGACCCGATTTGATCATTTCATATTATGGTTAATTTAAGAATTCAGCAAAATTCTATCACATTTGTTCAACTTACGTCGCTCCTATTTCAGATAGCGTACAGGGCTAGGCGGCATCTTAAAGCACGTGGAAGGGCGAGTAAAATGAACTACTAAACTTCTAGGGTAGGGCAAACAGAGACCCGATTAGATTATTTTATATTATGGTTAATTTAAGAATTCAGCAAAATTCTATCACATTTGTTCAAGTTACGTCGCTCCTATTTCAGATAGCGTACTGGGCTAGGCGGCATCTTAAAGCGCGTGGAAGGGCGAGTAAAATGCACTACTAAACTACTATGATAGGGCTATCAGAGACCCGATTAGATCATTTTATATTTTGGTTAATATAAGAATTCAGCGTAATTCTATCACATTTGTTCAACTTACGTCGCTCCTATTTCAGATAGCGTACTGGGCCAGGCGGCATCTTAAAGCGCGTGGAAGGGCGAGTAAAATGCACTACTAAACTTCTAGGGTAGGGCAAACAGAGACCCGATTAGATCATTTTATATTATGGTTAATTTAAGAATTCAGCAAAATTCTATCACATTTGTTCAATTTATGTCGCTCCTATTTCAGATAGCGTACTGGGCTAGGCGGCATCTTAAAGCGCGTGGAAGGGTGAGTAAAATGCACTACTAATCTTCCATGATAGGGCAATCAGAGACCCGATTAGATCATTTTATATTTTGTTTTATATAAGATTTCAGGGAAATTCTATCACATTTGTTCAATTTACGTCGCTCCTATTTCAGATAGCATATTGGGCTAAGCGGCACCTCAAAGCGCATGAAATGGCGAGTGAAATGCAATATTAAACTTCTAGGGTAGGGCAAACAGAGACCCGATTAGATCATTTTATATTACGGTCAATTTAAGAATTCAGCATAATTCTTTCTCATTTCTTCAATTTACGTCGCTCCTATTTCAGATAGCTTATTGGTCTTAGCGGCATCTCGAAGCGCATGAAATGACAAGTGAAATGCACTATTAAACTTCTAGGGTAGGGCAAATAGAGACCCGATTAGATCATTTTATATTATGGTTAATTTAAGAATTCAGCGAAATTCTATCACATTTGTTCAATTTACGTCGCTCCTATTAAAGATAGCGTATTGGGCTAAGCGGCATCTGAAAGCGCATGAAATGGCGAGTAAAATGCACTATTAAACTTCTAGGGTAAGGCAAACAGATACCCGATTAGATCATTTTATATTACGGTTAATATAAGAATTCAGCGTAATTCTAGCACATTTGTTCAACTTACGTCGCTCCTATTTCAGATAGCGTACTGGGCTAGGCGGCATCTTAAAGCCCGTGGAATGGCGAGTAAAATGCACTATTAAACTTCTATGATAGGGCAATCAGAGACCCGATTAGATCATTTTATATTACGGTTAATATAAGAATTCAGCGTAATTCTGTCACATTTGTTCAACTTACGTAGCTCCTATTTCAGATAGCGTATTGGGCTAGGCGGCATCTTAAAGCGCGTGGAAGGGTGAGTAAAATGCACTACTAATCTTCCATGATAGGGCAATCAGAGACCCGATTAGATCATTTTATATTTTGTTTTATATAAGATTTCAGGGAAATTCTATCACATTTGTTCAATTTACGTCGCTCCTATTTCAGATAGCATATTGGGCTAAGCGGCACCTCAAAGCGCATGAAATGGCGAGTGAAATGCAATATTAAACTTCTAGGGTAGGGCAAACAGAGACCCGATTAGATCATTTTATATTACGGTCAATTTAAGAATTCAGCATAATTCTTTCTCATTTCTTCAATTTACGTCGCTCCTATTTCAGATAGCTTATTGGTCTTAGCGGCATCTCGAAGCGCATGAAATGACAAGTGAAATGCACTATTAAACTTCTAGGGTAGGGCAAATAGAGACCCGATTAGATCATTTTATATTATGGTTAATTTAAGAATTCAGCGAAATTCTATCACATTTGTTCAATTTACGTCGCTCCTATTAAAGATAGCGTATTGGGCTAAGCGGCATCTGAAAGCGCATGAAATGGCGAGTAAAATGCACTATTAAACTTCTAGGGTAAGGCAAACAGATACCCGATTAGATCATTTTATATTACGGTTAATATAAGAATTCAGCGTAATTATAGCACATTTGTTCAACTTACGTCGCTCCTATTTCAGATAGCGTAATGGGCTAGGCGGCATCTTAAAGCCCGTGGAATGGCGAGTAAAATGCACTATTAAACTTCTATGATAGGGCAATCAGAGACCCGATTAGATCATTTTATATTACGGTTAATATAAGAATTCAGCGTAATTCTGTCACATTTGTTCAACTTACGTAGCTCCTATTTCAGATAGCGTACTGGGCTAGGCGGCATCCTAAAGCGCGCGGAATGGCGAGTAAAATGCACTATTAAACTTCTATGCTAGGGCAATCAGAGACCCGATTAGATCATTTTATATTTTGTTTAATATAAGATTTCAGGGAAATTCTATCACGTTTGTTCAATTTACGTCGCTCCTATTTCAGATAGCGTACTGGGCTAGGCGGCATGTTAAAGCGCGTGGAAAGGCGAGTAAAATGCACTATTAAACTTCTATGATAGGGCAATCAGAGACCCGATTAGATCATTTTATATTACGGTTAATATAAGAATTCAGCGTAATTCTATCACATTTGTTCAACTTACGTCGCTCCTATTTCAGATAGCGTACTGGGCTAGGCGGCATCTTAAAGCGCGTGGAAGGGCGAGTAAAATGCACTACTAAACTACTATGATAGGGCAATCAGAGACCCGATTAGGTCATTTTATATTTTGGTTAATATAAGAATTCAGCGAAATTCTATCACATTTGTTCAATTTACGTCGCTCCTATTACAGATAGCTTATTGTGCTTAGCGGCATCTCAAGGCGCATGAAGTGACGAGTGCAATGCACTATTAAACCTCTAGGGTAAGGCAAGCAGAGACCCGATTTGATCATTTCATATTATGGTTAATTTAAGAATTCAGCAAAATTCTATCACATTTGTTCAACTTACGTCGCTCCTATTTCAGATAGCGTACAGGGCTAGGCGGCATCTTAAAGCACGTGGAAGGGCGAGTAAAATGCACTACTAAACTTCTAGGGTAGGGCAAACAGAGACCCGATTAGATCATTTTACATTAAGGTTAATATAAGAATTCAGCGAAATTCTATCACATTTGTTCAATTTACGTCGCTCATATTTCAGATAGCGTATTGGGCTAAGCGGCATCTCAAAGCGCATGAAATGGCGAGTAAAATGCGCTACTAACCTTCTATGCTAGGGCAGTCAGAGACCCGATTAGATCATTTTATATTTTGTTTAATATAAGATTTCAGGGAAATTCTATCACATTTGTTCAATTTACGTCGCTCCTATTTCAGATAGCGTACTGGGTTAGGCGGCATCTTAAAGCGCGTGGAAGGGCGAGTAAAATGCACTACTAAACTACTATGATAGGGCAATCAGAGACCCGATTAGGTCATTTTATATTTTGGTTAATATAAGAATTCAGCGAAATTCTATCACATTTGTTCAATTTACGTCGCTCCTATTACAGATAGCTTATTGTGCTTAGCGGCATCTCAAAGCGCATGAAGTGACGAGTGCAATGCACTATTAATCCTCTAGGGTAAGGCAAGCAGAGACCCGATTAGATCATTTCATATTATGGTTAATTTAAGAATTCAGCAAAATTCTATCACATTTGTTCAATTTACGTCGCTCCTATTTCAGATAGCGTATTGGGGTAAGCTGCATCTCAAAGCGCAAGACATGGCGAGTAAAATGCACTACTAAACTTCTAGGGTAGGGCAAACAAAGACCCGATTAAATCATTTTATATTATGGTTAATTTAAGAATTCAGCGAAATTCTATCACATTTGTTCAATTTACGTGGCTCCTATTACAGATAGCTTATTGTGCTTAGCGGCATCTCAAAGCGCATGAAGTGACGAGTGAAATTGCCTATTAAACTTCTAGGGTTGGTCGAAGAAAGACCCGATTAGATCATTTTACATTAAGGTTAATATAAGATTTCAGGGACATTCTATCACATTTGTTTAATTTACGTCGCTGCTATTTCAGATAGCGTATTGGGCTAAGCGGCATCTCAAAGCGCATGAAATGGCGAATAAAATGCACTATTAAACTTCTAGGCGAGGGCGAACAGAGACCCGATTAGATCATTTTACATTTTGGTTAATAAAAGAATTCAGCGAAATTCTTTCACATTTGCTCAATTTACGTCGCTCCTATTACAGATAGCTTATTGTGCTTAGCGGCATCTCAAAACGCATGAAGTGACGAGTGAAATGCACTATTAAACTTCTAGGGTAGGGCAAACAGAGACCCGATTAGATCATTTTATATTATGGTTAATTTAAGAATTCAGCAAAATTCTATCACATTTGTTCAATTTACGTCGCTCCTATTTCAGATAGCGTACTGGGCTAGGCGGCATCCTAAAGCGCGCGGAATGGCGAGTAAAATGCACTATTAAACTTCTATGCTAGGGCAATCAGAGACCCGATTAGATCATTTTATATTTTGTTTAATATAAGATTTCAGGGAAATTCTATCACATTTGTTCAATTTACGTCGCTCCTATTTCAGATAGCGTACTGGGCTAGGCGGCATGTTAAAGCGCGTGGAAAGGCGAGTAAAATGCACTATTAAACTTCTATGCTAGGGCAATCAGAGACCCGATTAGATCATTTCATACTTTGTTTAATATAAGATTTCAGGGAAATTCTATCACATTTGTTCAATTTACGTCGCTCCTATTTCAGATAGCGTACTGGGCTAGGCGGCATCTTAAAGCGCGTGGAAGGGCGAGTAAAATGCACTACTAAACTACTATGATAGGGCTATCAGAGACCCGATTAGGTCATTTTATATTTTGGTTAATATAAGGATTCAGCGAAATTCTATCACATTTGTTCAATTTACGTCGCTCCTATTTCAGATAGCGTACTGGGCTAGGCGGCATGTTAAAGCGCGTGGAAAGGCGAGTAAAATGCACTATTAAACTTCTATGCTAGGGCAATCAGAGACCCGATTAGATCATTTCATACTTTGTTTAATATAAGATTTCAGGGAAATTCTATCACATTTGTTCAATTTACGTCGCTCCTATTTCAGATAGCGTACTGGGCTAGGCGGCATCTTAAAGCGCGTGGAAGGGCGAGTAAAATGCACTACTAAACTACTATGATAGGGCTATCAGAGACCCGATTAGGTCATTTTATATTTTGGTTAATATAAGGATTCAGCGAAATCCTATCACATTTGTTCAATTTACGTCGCTCCTATTACAGATAGCTTATTGTGCTTAGCGGCATCTCAAAGCGCATGAGGTGACGAGTGCAATGCACTATTAAACCTCTAGGGTAAGGCAAGCAGAGACCCGATTTGATCATTTCATATTATGGTTAATTTAAGAATTCAGCAAAATTCTATCACATTTGTTCAACTTACGTCGCTCCTATTTCAGATAGCGTACAGGGCTAGGCGGCATCTTAAAGCACGTGGAAGGGCGAGTAAAATGCACTACTAAACTTCTAGGGTAGGGCAAACAGAGACCCGATTAGATTATTTTATATTATGGTTAATTTAAGAATTCAGCAAAATTCTATCACATTTGTTCAAGTTACGTCGCTCCTATTTCAGATAGCGTACTGGGCTAGGCGGCATCTTAAAGCGCGTGGAAGGGCGAGTAAAATGCACTACTAAACTACTATGATAGGGCAATCAGAGACCCGATTAGGTCATTTTATATTTTGGTTAATATAAGAATTCAGCGAAATTCTATCACATTTGTTCAATTTACGTCGCTCCTATTACAGATAGCTTATTGTGCTTAGCGGCATCTCAAGGCGCATGAAGTGACGAGTGCAATGCACTATTAAACCTCTAGGGTAAGGCAAGCAGAGACCCGATTTGATCATTTTATATTTTGGTTAATATAAGAATTCAGCGAAATTCTATCACATTTGTTCAATTTACGTCGCTCCTATTTCAGATAGGGTACTGGGCTAAGCGGCATCTCAAAGCGCATGAAATGGCGAGTAAAATGCACTATTAAACTTCTAGGATAAGGCAAACAGAGACCCGATTAGATCATTTTATATTGCGGTTAATATAAGAATTCAGCGTAACTCTGTCACATTTGTTCAACTTACGTAGCTCCTATTTCAGATAGCGTCCTGGGCTAGGCGGCATCTTAAAGCGCGTGGAATGGCGAGTAAAATGCACTATTATACTTCTATGATAGGGCAATCAGAGACCCGATTAGATCATTTTATGTTTTGGTTAATATAAGTATTCAGCGAAATTCTATCACATTTGTTCAATTTACGTCGCTCCCATTTCAGATAGCGTATTGGGGTAAGCTGCATCTCAAAGCGCAAGACATGGCGAGTAAAATGCTCTATTAAACTTCTAGGGTAGGGCAAACAGAGACACGATTAGATCATTTCATATTTTGGTTAATATTAGAATTCAGCGAAATTCTATCACATTTGTTCAATTTACGTCACTCCTATTTCAGATAGCGTATTGGGCTAAGCGGCATCTCAAAGCGCATGAAATGGCGAGTAAAATGCACTACTAAACTTCTAGGATAGGGCAATCAGAGACCCGATTAGATCATTTTATATTACGGTTAATATAAGAATTCAGCGTAATTCTATCACATTTGTTCAACTTACGTCGCTCCTATTTCAGATAGCGCACTGGGCTAGTCGGCATCTTAAAGCGCGTGGAATGGCGAGTAAAATGCACTACTAAACTACTATGATAGGGCAATCAGAGACCCGTTTAGGTCATTTTATATTTTGGTTAATATAAGAATTCAGCGAAATTCTATCACATTTGTTCAATTTACGTCGCTCCTATTTCAGATAGGGTACTGGGCTAAGCGGCATCTCAAAGCGCATGAAATGGCGAGTAAAATGCACTATTAAACTTCTAGGATAAGGCAAACAGAGACCCGATTAGATCATTTTATATTGCGGTTAATATAAGAATTCAGCGTAACTCTGTCACATTTGTTCAACTTACGTAGCTCCTATTTCAGATAGCGTCCTGGGCTAGGCGGCATCTTAAAGCGCGTGGAATGGCGAGTAAAATGCACTATTATACTTCTATGATAGGGCAATCAGAGACCCGATTAGATCATTTTATGTTTTGGTTAATATAAGAATTCAGCGAAATTCTATCACATTTGTTCAATTTACGTCGCTCCCATTTCAGATAGCGTATTGGGGTAAGCTGCATCTCAAAGCGCAAGACATGGCGAGTAAAATGCTCTATTAAACTTCTAGGGTAGGGCAAACAGAGACACGATTAGATCATTTCATATTTTGGTTAATATTAGAATTCAGCGAAATTCTATCACATTTGTTCAATTTACGTCGCTCCTATTTCAGATAGCGTATTGGGCTAAGCGGCATCTCAAAGCGCATGAAATGGCGAGTAAAATGCACTACTAAACTTCTAGGATAAGGCAAACAGAGATCCGATTAGATCATTTTATATTACGGTTAATATAAGAATTCAGCGTAATTCTGTCACATTTGTTCAACTTACGTAGCTCCTATTTCAGATAGCGTATGGGCTAAGCGGCATCTCAAAGCGCATGGATTGACGAGTGAAATGCTCTATTAAACTTCTGGGGTAGGGCGAACAGACACCCGAATAGATCATTTTATATTACGGTTAATATAAGAATTCAGCGAAATTCTATCACATTTGTTCAATTTACGTCGCTCCTATTTCAGATAGCGTACTGGGCTAGGCGGCATCTTAAAGCGCGTGGAAGGGCGAGTAAAATGAACTACTAAACTTCTAGGGTAGGGCAAACAGAGACCCGTTTAGGTCATTTTATATTTTGGTTAATATAAGAATTCAGCGAAATTCTATCACATTTGTTCAATTTACGTCGCTCCTATTTCAGATAGGGTACTGGGCTAAGCGGCATCTCAAAGCGCATGAAATGGCGAGTAAAATGCACTATTAAACTTCTAGGATAAGGCAAACAGAGACCCGATTAGATCATTTTATATTGCGGTTAATATAAGAATTCAGCGTAACTCTGTCACATTTGTTCAACTTACGTAGCTCCTATTTCAGATAGCGTCCTGGGCTAGGCGGCATCTTAGAGCGCGTGGAATGGCGAGTAAAATGCACTATTATACTTCTATGATAGGGCAATCAGAGACCCGATTAGATCATTTTATGTTTTGGTTAATATAAGAATTCAGCGAAATTCTATCACATTTGTTTCAATTTACGTCGCTCCCATTTCAGATAGCGTATTGGGGTAAGCTGCATCTCAAAGCGCAAGACATGGCGAGTAAAATGCTCTATTAAACTTCTAGGGTAGGGCAAAACAGACACGATTAGATCATTTCATATTTTGGTTAATATTAGAATTCAGCGAAATTCTATCACATTTGTTCAATTTACGTCGCTCCTATTTCAGATAGCGTATTGGGCTAAGCGGCATCTCAAAGCGCATGAAATGGCGAGTAAAATGCACTACTAAACTTCTAGGATAAGGCAAACAGAGATCCGATTAGATCATTTTATATTACGGTTAATATAAGAATTCAGCGTAATTCTGTCACATTTGTTCAACTTACGTAGCTCTATTTCAGATAGCGTATTGGGCTAAGCGGCATCTCAAAGCGCATGATTGACGAGTGAAATGCTCTATTAAACTTCTGGGGTAGGGCGAACAGACACCCGAATAGATCATTTTATATTACGGTTAATATAAGAATTCAGCGAAATTCTATCACATTTGTTCAATTTACGTCGCTCCTCTTTCAGATAGCGTACTGGGCTAGGCGGCATCTTAAGCGCGTGGAAGGGCGAGTAAAATGAACTACTAAACTTCTAGGGTAGGGCAAACAGAGACCCGATTAGATCATTTTATATTATGGTTAATTTAAGAATTCAGCAAAATTCTATCACATTTGTTCAATTTACGTCGCTCCTATTTCAGATAGCGTACTGGGCTAGGCGGCATCTTAAAGCGGGTGGAAGGGTGAGTAAAATGCACTACTAATCTTCCATGATAGGGCAATCAGAGACCCGATTAGATCATTTTATATTTTGTTTTATATAAGATTTCAGGGGAAATTCTATCACATTTGTTCAATCTACGTCGCTCCTATTTCAGATAGCATATTGGGCTAAGCGGCACCGCAAAGCGCATGAAATGGCGAGTGAAATGCAATATGAAACTTCTAGGGTAGGGCAAACAGAGACCCGATTAGATCATTTTATATTATGGTCAATTTAAGAATTCAGCATAATTCTTTCTCATTTCTTCAATTTACGTGGCTCCTATTTCAGATAGCTTATTGGGCATAGCGGCATCTCAAAGCGCATGAAGTGACGAGTGATATGCACTATTAAACTTCTAGGGTAGGGCAAACAGAGACCCGATTAGCTCATTTTATATTATGGTTAATTTAAGAATTCAGCGAAATTCGATTACATTTGTTCAATTTACGTCGCTCCTATTTCAGATAGCGTATTGGGCTAAGCGGCATCTGAAGGCGCATGAAATGGCGAGTAAAATGCACTATTAAAGTTCTAGGTAGGGCAAACAGAGACCCGATTAGATCATTTTATATTATGGTTAATTTAAGAATTAAGCAAAATTCTATCACATTTGTTCAACTTACGTCGCTCCTATTTCAGATAGCGTACTGGGCTAGGCGGCATCTTAAAGCGCGTGGAAGGGCGAGTAAAATGCACTACTAAACTACTATGATAGGGCAATCAGAGACCCGATTAGGTCATTTTATATTTTGGTTAATTTAAGAATTCAGCTAAATTCTATCACATTCGCTCAATTTACATCGCTCCCATTTCAGATAGCTTATTGGGCTAAGCTGGATCTCAAAGCGCATGAAATGGCGAGTAAAATGCACTATTAAACTGCTAGGATAAGGCAAACAGAGACCCGATTAGATCATTTTATGTTACGGTTAATATAAGAATTCAGCGTAATTCTATCACATTTGTTCAAGTTACGTCGCTCCTATTTCTGATAGCGTACTGGGCTAGGCGGCACCTTAAAGCGCGTGGAATGGCGGGTAAAATGCACTATTAAACTTCAATGATAGGGCAATCAGAGACCCGATTAGATCATTTTATGTTTTGGTTAATATAAGAATTCAGCGAAATTCTATCACATTTGTTCAATTTACGTCGCTCCTATTACAGATAGCTTATTGTGCTTAGCGGCATCTCAAAGCGCATGAAGTGACGAGTGAAATGCACTATTCAACTTCTAGGGTTGGTCGAAGAAAGACCCGATTAGATCATTTTACATTAAGGTTAATATAAGATTTCAGGGAAATTCTATCACATTTGTTTAATTTACGTCGCTGCTATTTCAGATAGCGTATTGGGCTAAGCGGCATCTCAAAGCGCATGAAATGGCGAATAAAATGCACTATTAAACTTCTAGGCGAGGGCGAACAGAGACCCGATTAGATCATTTTACATTTTGGTTAATAAAAGAATTCAGCGAAATTCTATCACAGTTGCTCAATTTATGTCGCTCCTATTACAGATAGCTTATTGTGCTTAGCGGCATCTCACAACGCATGAAGTGACGAGTGAAATGCACTATTAAACTTCTAGGGTAGGGCAAACAGAGACCCGATTAGATCATTTTATATTATGGATAATTTAAGAATTCAGCAAAATTCTATCACATTTGTTCAATTTACGTCGCTCCTATTTCAGATAGCGTACTGGGCTAGGCGGCATCCTAAAGCGCGCGGAATGGCGAGTAAAATGCACGATTAAACTTCTATGCTAGGGCAATCAGAGACCCGATTAGATCATTTTATATTTTGTTTAATATAAGATTTCAGGGAAATTCTATCACATTTGTTCAATTTACGTCGCTCCTATTTCAAATAGCGTACTGTGCTATGCGGCATGTTAAAGCGCGTGGAAAGGCGAGTAAAATGCACTATTAAACTTCTATGATAGGGCAATCAGAGACCCGATTAGATAATTTTATATTACGGTTAATATAAGAATTCAGCGTAATTCTATCACATTTGTTCAACTTACGTCGCTTCTATTTCAGATAGCGTACAGGGCTAGGCGGCATCTTAAAGCGCGTGGAAGGGCGAGTAAAATGCACTACTAACTTCTGGGGTAGGGCAAACAGAGACCCGATTAGATCATTTTATATTATGGTTAATTTAAGAATTCAGCAAAATTCTATCACATTTGTTCAATTTACGTCGCTCCTATTTCAGATAGCGTACTGTGCTAGGCGGCATCCTAAAGCGCGCGGAATGGCGAGTAAAATGCACTCTTAAACTTCTATGCTAGGGCAATCAGAGACCCGATTAGACCATTTTATATTTTGTTTAATATAAGATTTCAGGGAAATTCTATCACGTTCGTTCAATTTACGTCGCTCCTATTTCAGATAGCGTACTGGGCTAGGCGGCATCTTAAAGCGCGTGGAAAGGCGAGTAAAATGCACTATTAAACTTCTATGATAGGGCAATCAGAGACCCGATTAGATCATTTTATATTTTGTTTAATATAAGATTTCAGGGAAATTCTATCACATTTGTTCAATTTACGTCGCTCCTATTTCAGATAGCGTACTGGGCTAGGCGGCATCTTAAAGCGCGTGGAAGGGCGAGTAAAATGCACTACTAAACTACTATGATAGGGCAATCAGAGACCCGATTAGGTCATTTTATATTTTGGTTAATATAAGAATTCAGCGAAATTCTATCACATTTGTTCAATTTACGTCGCTCCTATTACAGATAGCTTATTGTGCTTAGCGGCATCTCAAAGCGCATGAAGTGACGAGTGCAATGCACTATTAAACCTCAAGGGTAAGGCAAGCAGAGACCCGATTTGATCATTTCATATTATGGTTAATTTAAGAATTCAGCAAAATTCTATCACATTTGTTCAACTTACGTCGCTCCTATTTCAGATAGCGTACAGGGCTAGGCGGCATCTTAAAGCACGTGGAAGGGCGAGTAAAATGCACTACTAAACTTCTAGGGTAGGGCAAACAGAGACCCGATTAGATTATTTTATATTATGGTTAATTTAAGAATTCAGCAAAATTCTATCACATTTGTTCAAGTTACGTCGCTCCTATTTCAGATAGCGTACTGGGCTAGGCGGCATCTTAAAGCGCGTGGAATGACGAGTAAAATGAACTACTAAACTTCTATGATAGGGCAATCAGGCACTCGATTAGATCATTTTATATTTTGTTTAATATAAGATTTCAGGGAAATTCTATCACATTTGTTCAATTTACGTCGTTCCTATTTCAGATAGCGTACTGGGCTAGGCGGCATCTTAAAGCGCGTGGAAAGGCGAGTAAAATGCACTATTAAACTTCTATGATAGGGCAATCAGAGACCCGATTAGATCATTTTATATTACGGTTAATATAAGAATTCAGCGTAATTCTATCACATTTGTTCAACTTACGTCGCTCCTATTTCAGATAGCGTATTGGGCTAAGCGGCATCTCAAAGCGCATGGATTGACGAGTGAAATGCTCTATTAAACTTCTGGGGTAGGGCGAACAGACACCCGAATAGATCATTTTATATTACGGTTAATATAAGAATTCAGCGAAATTCTATCACATTTGTTCAATCTACGTCGCTCCTATTTCAGATAGCGTACTGGGCTAGGCGGCATCTTAAAGCGGGTGGAAGGGTGAGTAAAATGCACTACTAATCTTCCATGATAGGGCAATCAGAGACCCGATTAGATCATTTTATATTTTGTTTTATATAAGATTTCAGGGAAATTCTATCACATTTGTTCAATCTACGTCGCTCCTATTTCAGATAGCATATTGGGCTAAGCGGCACCTCAAAGCGCATGAAATGGCGAGTGAAATGCAATATTAAACTTCTAGGGTAGGGCAAACAGAGACCCGATTAGATCATTTTATATTATGGTCAATTTAAGAATTCAGCATAATTCTTTCTCATTTCTTCAATTTACGTGGCTCCTATTTCAGATAGCTTATTGGGCATAGCGGCATCTCAAAGCGCATGAAGTGACGAGTGATATGCACTATTAAACTTCTAGGGTAGGGCAAACAGAGACCCGATTAGCTCATTTTATATTATGGTTAATTTAAGAATTCAGCGAAATTCGATTACATTTGTTCAATTTACGTCGCTCCTATTTCAGATAGCGTATTGGGCTAAGCGGCATCTGAAGGCGCATGAAATGGCGAGTAAAATGCACTATTAAAGTTCTAGGGTAGGGCAAACAGAGACCCGATTAGATCATTTTATATTATGGTTAATTTAAGAATTAAGCAAAATTCTATCACATTTGTTCAATTTACGTCGCTCCTATTTCAAATAGCGTACTGGGCTAGGCGGCATCTTAAAGCGCGTGGAAAGGCGAGTAAAATGCACTATTAAACTTCTATGATAGGGCAATCAGAGACCCGATTAGATCATTTTATATTACGGTTAATATAAGAATTCAGCGTAATTCTATCACATTTGTTCAACTTACGTCGCTCCTATTTCAGATAGCGTACTGGGCTAGGCGGCATCTTAAAGCGCGTGGAAGGGCGAGTAAAATGCACTACTAAACTACTATGATAGGGCAATCAGAGACCCGATTAGATAATTTTATATTTTGGTTAATTTAAGAATTCAGCTAAATTCTATCACATTTGCTCAATTTACATCGCTCCCATTTCAGATAGCTTATTGGGCTAAGCTGGATCTCAAAGCGCATGAAATGGCGAGTAAAATGCACTATTAAACTGCTAGGATAAGGCAAACAGAGACCCGATTAGATCATTTTATGTTACGGTTAATATAAGAATTCAGCGTAATTCTATCACATTTGTTCAAGTTACGTCGCTCCTATTTCTGATACCGTACTGGGCTAGGCGGCATCTTAAAGCGCGTGGAATGGCGGGTAAAATGCACTATTAAACTTCAATGATTGGGCAATCAGAGACCCGATTAGATCATTTTATGTTTTGGTTAATATAAGAATTCAGCGAAATTCTATCACATTTGTTCAATTTACGTCGCTCCTATTACAGACAGCTTATTGTGCTTAGCGGCATCTCAAAGCGCATGAAGTGACGAGTGAAATGCACTATTCAACTTCTAGGGTTGGTCGAAGAAAGACCCGATTAGATCATTTTACATTAAGGTTAATATAAGATTTCAGGGACATTCTATGACATTTGTTTAATTTACGTCGCTGCTATTTCAGATAGCGTATTGGGCTAAGCGGCATCTCAAAGCGCATGAAATGGCGAATAAAATGCACTATTAAACTTCTAGGCGAGGGCGAACAGAGACCCGATTAGATCATTTTACATTTTGCTTAATAAAAGAATTCAGCGAAATTCTATCACATTTGCTCAATTTACGTCGCTCCTATTACAGACAGCTTATTGTGCTTCGCGGCATCTCAAAACGCATGAAGTGACGAGTGAAATGCACTATTAAACTTCTAGGGTAGGGCAACCAGAGACCCGATTAGATCATTTTATATTATGGTTAATTTAAGAATTCAGCAAAATTCTATCACATTTGTTCAATTTACGTCGCTCCTATTTCAGATAGCGTACTGGGCTAGGCGGCATCCTAAAGCGCGCGGAATGGCGAGTGAAATGCACTATTAAACTTCTATGCTAGGGCAATCAGAGACCCGATTAGATCATTTTATATTTTGTTTAATATAAGATTTCAGGGAAATTCTATCACATTTGTTCAATTTACGTTGCTCCTATTTCAGATAGCGTACTGGGCTAGGCGGCATGTTAAAGCGCGTAGAAAGGCGAGTAAAATGCACTATTAAACTTCTATGATAGGGCAATCAGGGACCCGATCAGATCATTTTATATTTTCGTTAATATAAGAATTCAAGGAAATTCTATCACATTTGTTCAATTTACGTCGCTCCTATTTCAGATAGCGTATTAGGCTAAGCGGCATCTCAGTGCGCATGAAATGGCGAGTAAAATGCACTATTAAACTTCTAGGGTAATGCAAAGAGAGACCCGATTAGATCATTTTATATTACGGTTAATATAAGAATTAAGCGTAATTCTATCACATTTGTTCAATTAACGTCACTCCTATTTCAGATAGCCTACTGGGCTAGCCGGCATCTTAAAGCGCGTGGAATAGCGAGTGAAATGCACTATTAAACTTCTAGGGTAGGGCGAACAGAGACCCGATTAGATCATTTTACATTCAGGTTAATATAAGAATTCAGCGAAATTCTATCACATTTGTTCAATTTACGTCGCTCATATTTCAGATAGCGTATTGGGGTAAGCTGCATCTCAAAGCGCAAGACATGGCGAGTAAAATGCTCTATTAAACTTCTAGGGTAGGGCAAACAGAGACACGATTAGATCATTTCATATTTTGGTTAATATTAGAATTCAGCGAAATTCTATCACATTTGTTCAATTTACGTCGCTCCTATTTCAGATAGCGTATTGGGCTAAGCGGCATCTCAAAGCGCATGAAATGGCGAGTAAAATGCACTACTAAACTTCTAGGATAAGGCAAACAGAGATCCGATTAGATCATTTTATATTACGGTTAATATAAGAATTCAGCGTAATTCTGTCACATTTGTTCAACTTACGTAGCTCCTATTTCAGATAGCGTATTGGGCTAAGCGGCATCGCAAAGCGCATGGATTGACGAGTGAAATGCTCTATTAAACTTCTGGGGTAGGGCGAACAGACAACCGAATAGATCATTTTATATTACGGTTAATATAAGAATTCAGCGAAATTCTATCACATTTGTTCAATTTACGTCGCTCCTCTTTCAGATAGCGTATTGGGCTAGGCGGCATCTTAAAGCGCGTGGAAGGGCGAGTAAAATGCACTATTATACTTCTATGATAGGGCAATCAGAGACCCGATTAGATCATTTTATGTTTTGGTTAATATAAGAATTCAGCGAAATTCTATCACATTTGTTCAATTTACGTCGCTCCTATTTCAGATAGCGTACTGGGCTAGGCGGCATCTTAAAGCGGGTGAAAGGGTGAGTAAAATGCACTACTAATCTTCCATGATAGGGCAATCAGAGACCCGATTAGATCATTTTATATTTTGTTTTATATAAGATTTCAGGGAAATTCTATCACATTTGTTCAATCTACGTCGCTCCTATTTCAGATAGCATATTGGGCTACGCGGCACCTCAAAGCGCATGAAATGGCGAGTGAAATGCAATATTAAACTTCTAGGGTAGGGCAAACAGAGACCCGATTAGATCATTTTATATTATGGTCAATTTAAGAATTCAGCATAATTCTTTCTCATTTCTTCAATTTACGTGGCTCCTATTTCAGATAGCTTATTGGGCATAGCGGCATCTCAAAGCGCATGAAGTGACGAGTGATATGCACTATTAAACTTCTAGGGTAGGGCAAACAGAGACCCGATTAGCTCATTTTATATTATGGTTAATTTAAGAATTCAGCGAAATTCGATTACATTTGTTCAATTTACGTCGCTCCTATTTCAGATAGCGTATTGGGCTAAGCGGCATCTGAAGGCGCATGAAATGGCGAGTAAAATGCACTATTAAAGTTCTAGGGTAGGGCAAACAGAGACCCGATTAGATCATTTTATATTATGGTTAATTTAAGAATTAAGCAAAATTCTATCACATTTGTTCAATTTACGTCGCTCCTATTTCAAATAGCGTACTGGGCTATGCGGCATGTTAAAGCGCGTGGAAAGGCGAGTAAAATGCACTATTAAACTTCTATGATAGGGCAATCAGAGACCCGATTAGATCATTTTATATTACGGTTAATATAAGAATTCAGCGTAATTCTATCACATTTGTTCAACTTACGTCGCTCCTATTTCAGATAGCGTACAGGGCTAGGCGGCATCTTAAAGCGCGTGGAAGGGCGAGTAAAATGCACTACTAAACTTCTAGGGTAGGGCAAACAGAGACCCGATTAGATCATTTTATATTATGGTTAATTTAAGAATTCAGCAAAATTCTATCACATTTGTTCAATTTACGTCGCTCCTATTTCAGATAGCGTACTGTGCTAGGCGGCATCCTAAAGCGCGCGGAATGGCGAGTAAAATGCACTATTAAACTTCTATGCTAGGGCAATCAGAGACCCGATTAGACCATTTTATATTTTGTTTAATATAAGATTTCAGGGAAATTCTATCACGTTCGTTCAATTTACGTCGCTCCTATTTCAGATAGCGTACTGGGCTAGGCGGCATCTTAAAGCGCGTGGAAAGGCGAGTAAAATGCACTATTAAACTTCTATGATAGGGCAATCAGAGACCCGATTAGATCATTTTATATTTTGTTTAATATAAGATTTCAGGGAAATTCTATCACATTTGTTCAATTTACGTCGCTCCTATTTCAGATAGCGTACTGGGCTAGGCGGCATCTTAAAGCGCGTGGAAGGGCGAGTAAAATGCACTACTAAACTACTATGATAGGGCATTCAGAGACCCGATTAGGTCATTTTATATTTTGGTTAATATAAGAATTCAGCGAAATTCTATCACATTTGTTCAATTTACGTCGCTCCTATTACAGATAGCTTATTGTGCTTAGCGGCATCTCAAAGCGCATGAAGTGACGAGTGCAATGCACTGTTAAACCTCAAGGGTAAGGCAAGCAGAGACCCGATTTGATCATTTCATATTATGGTTAATTTAAGAATTCAGCAAAATTCTATCACATTTGTTCAAGTTACGTCGCTCCTATTTCAGATAGCGTACTGGGCTAGGCGGCATCTTAAAGCGCGTGGAATGGCGAGTAAAATGAACTACTAAACTTCTATGATAGGGCAATCAGGCACTCGATTAGATCATTTTATATTTTGTTTAATATAAGATTTCAGGGAAATTCTATCTCATTTGTTCAATTTACGTCGCTCCTATTTCAGTTAGCGTATTCGGCTAAGCGGCATCTCAAAGAGCATGAAATGGCGAATAAAATGCACTAGTAAACTTCTAGGCTAGGGCGAACAGAGACCCGATTAGATCATTTTACATTATGGTTAATAAAAGAATTCAGCGAAATTCTATCACATTTGTTCCTCTTACGTCGCTCGTATTTCAGATAGCGTATTGGGCTACGCGGCATCTCAAAGCGCATGAAATGGCGAGTAAAATGCACTATTAAACTTCTAGGGTAGGGCAATCAAAGACCCGATTAGATCATTTTACATTTTGGTTAATAAAAGAATTCAGCGAAATTCTATCACATTTGTTCCATTTACGTCGCTCCTATTACAGATAGCTTATTGTGCTTAGCGGCATCTCAAAGCGCATGAAGTGACGAGTGAAATGCACTATTAAACTTCTAGGGTTGGTCGAAGAAAGACCCGATTAGATCATTTTACATTAAGGTTAATATAAGATTTCAGGGACATTCTATCACATTTGTTTAATTTACGTCGCTGCTATTTCAGAGAGCGTATTGGGCTAAGCTGCATCTCAAAGCGCATGAAATGGCGAATAAAATGCACTATTAAACTTCTAGGCGAGGGCGAACAGAGACCCGATTAGATCATTTTACATTTTGGTTAATAAAAGAATTCAGCGAAATTCTATCACATTTGCTCAATTTACGTCGCTCCTATTACAGATAGCTTATTGTGCTTAGCGGCATCTCACAACGCATGAAGTGACGAGTGAAATGCACTATTAAACTTCTAGGGTAGGGCAAACAGAGACCCGATTAGATCATTTTATATTACGGTTAATTTAAGAATTCAGCAAAATTCTATCACATTTGTTCAATTTACGTCGCTCCTATTTCAGATAGCGTACTGGGCTAGGCGGCATCCTAAAGCGCGCGGAATGGCGAGTAAAATGAACGATTAAACTTCTTTGCTAGGGCAATCAGAGACCCGATTAGATCATTTTATATTTTGTTTAATATAAGATTTCAGGGAAATTCTATCACATTTGTTCAATTTACGTCGCTCCTATTTCAGATAGCGTACTGGGCTATGCGGCATGTTAAAGCGCGTGGAAAGGCGAGTAAAATGCACTATTAAACTTCTATGATAGGGCAATCAGAGACCCGATTAGATCATTTTATATTACGGTTAATATAAGAATTCAACGTAATTCTATCACATTTGTTCAACTTACGTCGCTCCTATTTCAGATAGCGTACAGGGCTAGGCGGCATCTTAAAGCGCGTGGAAGGGCGAGTAAAATGCACTACTAAACTTCTAGGGTAGGGCAAACAGAGACCCGATTAGATCATTTTATATTATGGTTAATTTAAGAATTCAGCAAAATTCTATCACATTTGTTCAATTTACGTCGCTCCTATTTCAGATAGCGTACTGTGCTAGGCGGCATCCTAAAGCGCGCGGAATGGCGAGTAAAATGCACTATTAAACTTCTATGCTAGGGCAATCAGAGACCCGATTAGACCATTTTATATTTTGTTTAATATAAGATTTCAGGGAAATTCTATCACGTTCGTTCAATTTACGTCGCTCCTATTTCAGATAGCGTACTGGGCTAGGCGGCATCTTAAAGCGCGTGGAAAGGCGAGTAAAATGCACTATTAAACTTCTATGATAGGGCAATCAGAGACCCGATTAGATCATTTTATATTTTGTTTAATATAAGATTTCAGGGAAATTCTATCACATTTGTTCAATTTACGTCGCTCCTATTTCAGATAGCGTACTGGGCTAGGCGGCATCTTAAAGCGCGTGGAAGGGCGAGTAAAATGCACTACTAAACTACTATGATAGGGCAATCAGAGACCCGATTAGGTCATTTTATATTTTGGTTAATATAAGAATTCAGCGAAATTCTATCACATTTGTTCAATTTACGTCGCTCCTATTACAGATAGCTTATTGTGCTTAGCAGCATCTCAAAGCGCATGAAGTGACGAGTGCAATGCACTATTAAACCTCAAGGGTAAGGCAAGCAGAGACCCGATTTGATCATTTCATATTATGGTTAATTTAAGAATTCAGCAAAATTCTATCACATTTGTTCAAGTTACGTCGCTCCTACTTCAGATAGCGTACTGGGCTAGGCGGCATCTTAAAGCGCGTGGAATGGCGAGTAAAATGAACTACTAAACTTCTATGATAGGGCAATCAGGCACTCGATTAGATCATTTTATATTTTGTTTAATATAAGATTTCAGGGAAATTCTATCTCATTTGTTCAATTTACGTCGCTCCTATTTCAGTTAGCGTATTCGGCTAAGCGGCATCTCAAAGAGCATGAAATGGCGAATAAAATGCACTAGTAAACTTCTAGGCTAGGGCGAACAGAGACCCGATTAGATCATTTTACATTATGGTCAATAAAAGAATTCAGCGAAATTCTATCACATTTGTTCCTCTTACGTCGCTCGTATTTCAGATAGCGTATTGGGCTACGCGGCATCTCAAAGCGCACGAAATGGCGAGTAAAATGCACTATTAAACTTCTAGGGTAAGGCAATCAAAGACCCGATTAGATCATTTTATATTATGGTTAATTTAAGAATTCAGCGAAATTCTGTCACATTTGTTCCATTTACGTCGCTGATATTTCAGATAGCGTAGTGGGCTAAACGGCATCTCAAAGCGCAAGAAATGTGGAGTAAAATGCGCTATTAAACTTCTAGGATAGGGCAAACAGAGACCCGATAAGATCACTTTATATTATGGTTCATTTAAGAATTCAGCGAAATTCTATCACATTTGTTCCATTTACGTCGCTCCTATTTCAGATAGCGTATTGGGCTAAGCGGCATCTTAAAGCGCGTGGAATGGCGAGTAAAATGCACTATTACACTTCTAGGGTAGGGCAAACAGAGACCCGATTAGATCATTTTATATTATGATTAATTTAAGAAGTCAGCAAAATTCTATCACATTTGTTCAACTTACATCGCTCCTATTTCAGATAGCGTACTGGGCTAGGCGGCATCTTAAAGCGCGTGGAAGGGCGAGTAAAATGCACTACTAAACTACTATGATAGGGCAATCAGAGACCCGATTAGGTCATTTTATATTTTGGTTAATTTAAGAATTCAGCTAAATTCTATCACATTTGCTCAATTTACATCGCTCCCATTTCAGATAGCTTATTGGGCTAAGCTGGATCTCAAAGCGCATGAAATGGCGAGTAAAATGCACTATTAAACTGCTAGGATAAGACAAACAGAGACCCGATTAGATCATTTTATGTTACGGTTAATATAAGAATTCAGCATAATTCTATCACATTTGTTCAAGTTACGTCGCTCCTATTTCTGATAGCGTACTGGGCTAGGCGGCATCTTAAAGCGCGTGGAATGGCGGGTAAAATGCACTATTAAACTTCAATGATAGGGCAATCAGAGACCCGATTAGATCATTTTATGTTTTGGTTAATATAAGAATTCAGCGAAATTCTATCACATTTGTTCAATTTACGTCGCTCCTATTTCAGATAGCGTATTGGGGTAAGCTGCATCTCAAAGCGCAAGACATGGCGAGTAAAATGCACTACTAAACTTCTAGGGTAGGGCAAACAAAGACCCGATTAAATCATTTTATATTATGGTTAATTTAAGAATTCAGCGAAATTCTATCACATTTGTTCAATTTACGTCGCTCCTATTACAGATAGCTTATTGTGCTTAGCGGCATCTCAAAGCGCATGAAGTGACGAGTGAAATGCACTATTAAACTTCTAGGGTTGGTCGAAGAAAGACCCGATTAGATCATTTTACATTAAGGTTAATATAAGATTTCAGGGACATTCTATCACATTTGTTTAATTTACGTCGCTGCTATTTCAGATAGCGTATTGGGCTAAGCTGCATCTCAAAGCGCATGAAATGGCGAATAAAATGCACTATTAAACTTCTAGGCGAGGGCGAACAGAGACCCGATTAGATCATTTTACATTTTGGTTAATAAAAGAATTCAGCGAAATTCTATCACATTTGCTCAATTTACGTCGCTCCTATTACAGATAGCTTATTGTGCTTAGCGGCATCTCACAACGCATGAAGTGACGAGTGAAATGTACTATTAAACTTCTAGGGTAGGGCAAACAGAGGCCCGATTAGATCATTTTATATTACGGTTAATTTAAGAATTCAGCAAAATTCTATCACATTTGTTCAATTTACGTCGCTCCTATTTCAGATAGCGTACTGGGCTAGGCGGCATCCTATAGCGCGCGGAATGGCGAGTAAAATGCACGATTAAACTTCTTTGCTAGGGCAATCAGAGACCCGATTAGATCATTTTATATTTTGTTTAATATAAGATTTCAGGGAAATTCTATCACATTTGTTCAATTTACGTCGCTCCTATTTCAGATAGCGTACTGGGCTATGCGGCATGTTAAAGCGCGTGGAAAGGCGAGTAAAATGCACTATTAAACTTCTATGATAGGGCAATCAGAGACCCGATTAGATCATTTTATATTACGGTTAATATAAGAATTCAGCGTAATTCTATCACATTTGTTCAACTTACGTCGCTCCTATTTCAGATAGCGTACAGGGCTATGCGGCATCTTAAAGCGCGTGGAAGGGCGAGTAAAATGCACTACTAAACTTCTAGGGTAGGGCAAACAGAGACCCGATTAGATCATTTTATATTATGGTTAATTTAAGAATTCAGCAAAATTCTATCACATTTGTTCAATTTATGTCGCTCCTATTTCAGATAGCGTACTGTGCTAGGCGGCATCCTAAAGCGCGCGGAATGGCGAGTAAAATGCACTATTAAACTTCTATGCTAGGGCAATCAGAGACCCGATTAGACCATTTTATATTTTGATTAATATAAGATTTCAGGGAAATTCTATCACGTTCGTTCAATTTACGTCGCTCCTATTTCAGATAGCGTACTGGGCTAGGCGGCATCTTAAAGCGCGTGGAAAGGCGAGTAAAATGCACTATTAAACTTCTATGATAGGGCAATCAGAGACCCGATTAGATCATTTTATATTTTGTTTAATATAAGATTTCAGGGAAATTCTATCACATTTGTTCAATTTACGTCGCTCCTATTTCAGATAGCGTACTGGGCTAGGCGGCATCTTAAAGCGCGTGGAAGGGCGAGTAAAATGCACTACTAAACTACTATGATAGGGCAATCAGAGACCCGATTAGGTCATTTTATATTTTGGTTAATATAAGAATTCAGCGAAATTCTATCACATTTGTTCAATTTACGTCGCTCCTATTACAGATAGCTTATTGTGCTTAGCGGCATCTCAAAGCGCATGAAGTGACGAGTGCAATGCACTATTAAACCTCTAGGGTGAGGCAAGCAGAGACCCGATTTGATCATTTCATATTATGGTTAATTTAAGAATTCAGCAAAATTCTATCACATTTGTTCAACTTACGTCGCTCCTATTTCAGATAGCGTACAGGGCTAGGCGGCATCATAAAGCACGTGGAAGGGCGAGTAAAATGCACTACTAAACTTCTAGGGTAGGGCAAACAGAGACCCGATTAGATTATTTTATATTATGGTTAATTTAAGAATTCAGCAAAATTCTATCACATTTGTTCAAGTTACGTCGCTCCTATTTCAGATAGCGTACTGGGCTAGGCGGCATCTTAAAGCGCGTGGAATGGCGAGTAAAATGAACTACTAAACTTCTATGATAGGGCAATCAGGCACTCGATTAGATCATTTTATATTTTGTTTAATATAAGATTTCAGGGAAATTCTATCTCATTTGTTCAATTTACGTCGCTCCTATTTCAGTTAGCGTATTCGGCTAAGCGGCATCTCAAAGAGCATGAAATGGCGAATAAAATGCACTAGTAAACTTCTAGGCTAGGGCGAACAGAGACCCGATTGGATCATTTTACATTATGGTTAATAAAAGAATTCAGCGAAATTCTATCACATTTGTTCCTCTTACGTCGCTCGTATTTCAGATAGCGTATTGGGCTACGCGGCATCTCAAAGCGCATGAAATGGCGAGTAAAATGCACTATTAAACTTCTAGGGTAGGGCAATCAAAGACCCGATTAGATCATTTTATATTATGGTTAATTTAAGAATTCAGCGAAATTCTATCACATTTGTTCCATTTACGTCGCTGATATTTCAGATAGCGTATTGGGCTAAACGGCATCTCAAAGCGCAAGAAATGTGGAGTAAAATGCAGTATTAAACTTCTAGGGTAGGGCAAACAGAGACCCGATAAGATCACTTTACATTATGGTTCATTTAAGAATTCAGCGAAATTCTATCACATTTGTTCCATTTACGTCGCTCCTATTTCAGATAGCGTATTGGGCTAAGCGGCATCTTAAAGCGCGTGGAATGGCGAGTAAAATGCACTATTACACTTCTAGGGTAGGGCAAACAGAGACCCGATTAGATCATTGTATATTATGATTAATTCAAGAAGTCAGCAAAATTCTATCACATTTGTTCAATTTACGTCGTTCCTATTTCAGATAGCGCACTGGGCAAGGCGGCATCTTAAAGCGCGTGGAAAGGCGAGTAAAATGCACTATTAAACTTCTATGATAGGGCAATCAGAGACCCGATTAGATCATTTTATATTACGGTTAATATAAGAATTCAGCGTAATTCTATCACATTTGTTCAACTTACGTCGCTCCTATTTCAGATAGCGCACTGGGCAAGGCGGCATCTTAAAGCGCGTGGAATGGCGAGTAAAATGCACTACTAAACTACTATGATAGGGCAATCAGAGACCCGTTTAGGTCATTTTATATTTTGGTTAATATAAGAATTCAGCGAAATTCTATCACATTTGTTCAATTTACGTCGCTCCTATTTCAGATAGCGTACTGGGCTAAGCGGCATCTCAAAGCGCATGAAATGGCGAGTAAAATGCACTATTAAACTTCTAGGATAAGGCAAACAGAGACCCGATTAGATCATTTTATATTGCGGTTAATATAAGAATTCAGCGTAACTCTGTCACATTTGTTCAACTTACGTAGCTCCTATTTCAGATAGCGTCCTGGGCTAGGCGGCATCTTAAAGCGCGTGGAATGGCGAGTAAAATGCACTATTATACTTCTATGATAGGGCAATCAGAGACCCGATTAGATCATTTTATGTTTTGGTTAATATAAGAATTCAGCGAAATTCTATCACATTTGTTCAATTTACGTCGCTCCTATTTCAGATAGCGTATTGGGGTAAGCTGCATCTCAAAGCGCAAGACATGGCGAGTAAAATGCTCTATTAAACTTCTAGGGTAGGGCAAACAGAGACACGATTAGATCATTTCATATTTTGGTTAATATTAGAATTCAGCGAAATTCTATCACATTTGTTCAATTTACGTCGCTCCTATTTCAGACAGCGTATTGGTCTAAGCGGCATCTCAAAGCGCATGAAATGGCGAGTAAAATGCACTACTAAACTTCTAGGATAAGGCAAACAGAGATCCGATTAGATCATTTTATATTACGGTTAATATAAGAATTCAGCGTAATTCTGTCACATTTGTCCAACTTACGTCGCTCCTATTTCAGATAGCGTACTGGGCTAGGCGGCATCTTAAAGCGCGTGGAAGGGCGAGTAAAATGCACTACTAAACTACTATGATAGGGCAATCAGAGACCCGATTAGGTCATTTTATATTTTGGTTAATTTAAGAATTCAGCTAAATTCTATCACATTTGCTCAATTTACATCGCTCCCATTTCAGATAGCTTATTGGGCTAAGCTGGATCTCAAAGCGCATGAAATGGCGAGTAAAATGCACTATTAAACTTCTAGGATAAGGCAAACAGAGACCCGATTAGATCATTTTATGTTACGGTTAATATAAGAATTCAGCGTAATTCTATCACATTTGTTCAAGTTACGTCGCTCCTATTTCTGATAGCGTACTGGGCTAGGCGGCATCTTAAAGCGCGTGGAATGGCGGGTAAAATGCACTATTAAACTTCAATGATAGGGCAATCAGAGACCCGATTAGATCATTTTATGTTTTGGTTAATATAAGAATTCAGCGAAATTCAATCACATTTGTTCAATTTACGTCGCTCCTATTTCAGATAGCGTATTGGGGTAAGCTGCATCTCAAAGCGCAAGACATGGCGAGTAAAATGCACTACTAAACTTCTAGGGTAGGGCAAACAAAGACCCGATTAAATCATTTTATATTATGGTTAATTTAAGAATTCAGCGAAATTCTATCACATTTGTTCAATTTACGTCGCTCCTATTACAGATAGCTTATTGTGCTTAGCGGCATCTCAAAGCGCATGAAGTGACGAGTGAAATGCACTATTAAACTTCTAGGGTTGGTCGAAGAAAGACCCGATTAGATCATTTTACATTAAGGTTAATATAAGATTTCAGGGACATTCTATCACATTTGTTTAATTTACGTCGCTGCTATTTCAGATAGCGTATTGGGCTAAGCTGCATCTCAAAGCGCATGAAATGGCGAATAAAATGCACTATTAAACTTCTAGGCGAGGGCGAACAGAGACCCGATTAGATCATTTTACATTTTGGTTAATAAAAGAATTCAGCGAAATTCTATCACATTTGCTCAATTTACGTCGCTCCTATTACAGATAGCGTACTGGGCTAGGCGGCATCCTAAAGCGCGCGGAATGGCGAGTAAAATGCACGATTAAACTTCTATGCTAGGGCAATCAGAGACCCGATTCGATCATTTTATATTTTGTTTAATATAAGATTTCAGGGAAATTCTATCACATTTGTTCAATTTACGTCGCTCCTATTTCAGATAGCGTACTGGGCTATGCGGCATGTTAAAGCGCGTGGAAAGGCGAGTAAAATGCACTATTAAACTTCTATGATAGGGCAATCAGAGACCCGATTAGATCATTTTATATTACGGTTAATATAAGAATTCAGCGTAATTCTATCACATTTGTTCAACTTACATCGCTCCTATTTCAGATAGCGTACTGGGCTAGGTGGCATCTTAAAGCGCATGGAATGGCGAGTAAAATGCACTACTAAACTACTATGATAGGGCAGTCAGAGACCCGATCAGGTCATTTTATATTTTGGTTAATATAAGAATTCAGCGAAATTCTATCACATTTGTTCAATTTACGTCGCTCCTATTACAGATAGCTTATTGTGCTTAGCGGCATCTCAAAGCGCATGAAGTGACGAGTGAAATGCACTATTAAACTTCTAGGGTTGGTCGAAGAAAGACCCAATTAGATCATTATACATTAAGGTTAATATAAGAATTCAGGGAAATTCTATCACATTTGTTCAATTTACGTCGCTCCTATTTCAGATAGCGTATTGGGCTAAGCGACATCTCAAAGCGCATGAAATGGCGAATAAAATGAGCTATTAAACTTCTAGGCTAGGGCGAACAGAGACCCGATTAGATCATTTTACATTATGGTTAATAAAAGAATTCAGCGAAATTCTATCACATTTGTTCAACTTACGTCGCTCCTATTGCAGATAGCGTATTGGGCTAAGTGGCATCTCAAGGCGCATGAAATGGCGAGTAAAATGCACTATTAAACTTCTATGATAGGGCAATCAGAGACCCGATTAGATCATTTTATATTTTGTTTAATAAAAGAAATCAGCGAAATTCTATCACATTTGTTCAACTTACGTCGCTGATATTTCAGATAGCGTATTGGGCTATGCGGCATCGCAAAGCGCAAGAAATGGCGAGTAAAATGCACTCTTAAACTTCTATGATAGGGCAATCGGAGACCCGATTAGATCATTTTACATTTTGTTTAATATAAGATTTCAGGGACATTCTATCACATTTGTTTAATTTACGTCGCTGCTATTTCAGATAGCGTATTGGGCTAAGCGGCATCTCAAAGCGCATGAAATGGCGAATAAAATGCACTATTAAACTTCTAGGCGAGGGCGAACAGAGACCCGATTAGATCATTTTACATTTTGCTTAATAAAAGAATTCAGCGAAATTCTATCACATTTGCTCAATTTACGTCGCTCCTATTACAGATAGCTTATTGTGCTTAGCGGCATCTCAAAGCGCATGAAGTGACGAGTGAAATGCACTATTAAACTTCTAGGGTAGAGCAAACAGAGTCCCGATTAGATCATTTTATATTATGGTTAATTTAGGAATTCAGCAAAATTCTATCACATTTGTTCAATTTACGTCGCTCCTATTTCAGATAGCGTACTGGGCTAGGCGGCATCCTAAAGCGCGCGGAATGGCGAGTAAAATGCACTATTAAACTTCTATGCTAGGGCAATCAGAGACCCGATAAGATCACTTTATATTATGGTTCATTTAAGAATTCAGCGAAATTCTATCACATTTGTTCCATTTACGTCGCTGATATTTCAGATAGCGGATTGGGCTACGCGGCATCTCAAAGCGCATGAAATGGCGAGTAAAATGCACTATTAAACTTCTAGGGTAGGGCAATCAAAGACCCGATTAGATCATTTTATATTATGGTTAATTTAAGAATTCAGCGAAATTCTATCACATTTGTTCCATTTACGTCGCTGATATTTCAGATAGCGTATTGGGCTAAACGGCATCTCAAAGCGCAAGAAATGTGGAGTAAAATGCACTATTAAACTTCTAGGGTAGGGCAAACAGAGACCCGATAAGATCACTTTATATTATGGTTCATTTAAGAATTCAGCGAAATTCTATCACACTTGTTCCATTTACGTCGCTCCTATTTCAGATAGCGTATTGGGCTAAGCGGCATCTTAAAGCGCGTGGAATGGCGAGTAAAATGCACTATTACACTTCTAGGGTAGGGCAAACAGAGACCCGATTAGATCATTTTATATTATGATTAATTTAAGAAGTCAGCAAAATTCTATCACATTTGTTCAATTTACGTCGTTCCTATTTCAGATAGCGTACTGGGCTAGGCGGCATCTTAAAGCGCGTGGAAAGGCGAGTAAAATGCACTATTAAACTTCTATGATAGGGCAATCAGAGACCCGATTAGATCATTTTATATTGCGGTTAATATAAGAATTCAGCGTAACTCTGTCACATTTGTTCAACTTACGTAGCTCCTATTTCAGATAGCGTCCTGGGCTAGGCGGCATCTTAAAGCGCGTGGAATGGCGAGTAAAATGCACTATTATACTTCTATGATAGGGCAATCAGAGACCCGATTAGATCATTTTATGTTTTGGTTAATATAAGAATTCAGCGAAATTCTATCACATTTGTTCAATTTACGTCGCTCCTATTTCAGACAGCGTATTGGTCTAAGCGGCATCTCAAAGCGCATGAAATGGCGAGTAAAATGCACTACTAAACTTCTAGGATAAGGCAAACAGAGATCCGATTAGATCATTTTATATTACGGTTAATATAAGAATTCAGCGTAATTCTGTCACATTTGTTCAACTTACGTAGCTCCTACTTCAGATAGCGTATTGGGCTAAGCGGCATCTCAAAGCGCATGGATTGACGAGTGAAATGCTCTATTAAACTTCTGGGGTAGGGCGAACAGACACCCGAATAGATCATTTTATATTACGGTTAATATAAGAATTCAGCGAAATTCTATCACATTTGTTCAATTTACGTCGCTCCTCTTTCAGATAGCGTACTGGGCTAGGCGGCATCTTAAAGCGCGTGGAAGGGCGAGTAAAATGCACTACTAATCTTCCATGATAGGGCAATCAGAGACCCGATTAGATCATTTTATATTTTGTTTTATATAAGATTTCAGGGAAATTCTATCACATTTGTTCAATTCACGTCGCTCCTATTTCAGATAGCATATTGGGCTAAGCGGCACCTCAAAGCGCATGAAATGGCGAGTGAAATGCACTATTAAACTTCTATGATAGGGCAATCAGAGACCCGATTAGATCATTTTATATTACGGTTAATATAAGAATTCAGCGTAATTCTATGACATTTGTTCAACTTACGTCGCTCCTATTTCAGATAGCGTACTGGGCTAGGCGGCATCTTAAAGCGCGTGGAAGGGCGAGTAAAATGCACTACTAAACTACTATGATAGGGCAATCAGAGACCCGATTAGGTCATTTTATATTTTGGTTAATTTAAGAATTCAGCTAAATTCTATCACATTTGCTCAATTTACATCGCTCCCATTTCAGATAGCTTATTGGGCTAAGCTGGATCTCAAAGCGCATTAAATGGCGAGTAAAATGCACTATTAAACTTCTAGGATAAGGCAAACAGAGACCCGATTAGATCATTTTATGTTACGGTTAATATAAGAATTCAGCGTAATTCTATCACATTTGTTCAAGTTACGTCGCTCCTATTTCTGATAGCGTACTGGGCTAGGCGGCATCTTATAGCGCGTGGAATGGCAGGTAAAATGCACTATTAAACTTCAATGATAGGGCAATCAGAGACCCGATTAGATCATTTTATGTTTTGGTTAATATAAGAATTCAGCGAAATTCAATCACATTTGTTCAATTTACGTCGCTCCTATTTCAGATAGCGTATTGGGGTAAGCTGCATCTCAAAGCGCAAGACATGGCGAGTAAAATGCACTACTAAACTTCTAGGGTAGGGCAAACAAAGACCCGATTAAATCATTTTATATTATGGTTAATTTAAGAATTCAGCGAAATTCTATCACATTTGTTCAATTTACGTCGCTCCTATTACAGATAGCTTATTGTGCTTAGCGGCATCTCAAAGCGCATGAAGTGACGAGTGAAATGCACTATTAAACTTCTAGGGTTGGTCGAAGAAAGACCCGATTAGATCATTTTACATTAAGGTTAATATAAGATTTCAGGGACATTCTATCACATTTGTTTAATTTACGTCGCTGCTATTTCAGATAGCGTATTGGGCTAAGCTGCATCTCAAAGCGCATGAAATGGCGAATAAAATGCACTATTAAACTTCTAGGCGAGGGCGAACAGAGACCCGATTAGATCATTTTACATTTTGGTTAATAAAAGAATTCAGCGAAATTCTATCACATTTGCTCAATTTACGTCGCTCCTATTACAGATAGCTTATTGTGCTTAGCGGCATCTCACAACGCATGAAGTGACGAGTGAAATGCACTATTAAACTTCTAGGGTAGGGCAAACAGAGACCCGATTAGATCATTTTACATTATGGTTAATAAAAGAATTCAGCGAAATTCTATCACATTTGTTCAACTTACGTCGCTCCTATTGCAGATAGCGTATTGGGCTAAGTGGCATCTCGAAGCGCTTGAAATGACAAGTGAAATGCACTATTAAACTTCTAGGGTAGGGCAAATAGAGACCCGATTAGATCATTTTATATTATGGTTAATTTAAGAATTCAGCGAAATTCTATCACATTTGTTCAATTTACGTGGCTCCTATTAAAGATAGCGTATTGGGCTAAGCGGCATCTGAAAGCGCATGAAATGGCGAGTAAAACGCACTATTAAACTTCTAGGGTAAAGCAAACAGATACCCGATTAGATCATTTTATATTATGGTTAATTTAAGAATTCAGCGAAATCCTATCACATTTGTTCATTTTACGTCGCTCCTATTTCAGATAGCGTATTGGGCTAAGCGGCATCTCAAAGCGCATGAAATGGCGAGTAAAATGCACTATTAAACTTCTAGTGTAGGGCAATCAGAGACCCGATTAGATCATTTTATATTTTGTTTAATATAAGATTTCAGGGAAATTCTATCACATTTGTTCAATTTACGTCGCTCCTATTTCAGATAGCGTACTGGGCTATGCGGCATGTTAAAGCGCGTGGAAAGGCGAGTAAAATGCACTATTAAACTTCTATGATAGGGCAATCAGAGACCCGATTAGATCATTTTATATTACGGTTAATATAAGAATTCAGCGTAATTCTATCACATTTGTTCAACTTACGTCGCTCCTATTTCAGATAGCGTACAGGGCTAGGCGGCATCTTAAAGCGCGTGGAAGGGCGAGTAAAATGCACTACTAAACTTCTAGGGTAGGGCAAACAGAGACCCGATTAGATCATTTTATATTATGGTTAATTTAAGAATTCAGAAAAATTCTATCACATTTGTTCAATTTACGTCGCTCCTATTTCAGATAGCGTACTGTGCTAGGCGGCATCCTAAAGCGCGCGGAATGGCGAGTAAAATGCACTATTAAACTTCTATGCTAGGGCAATCAGGGACCCGATTAGACCATTTTATATTTTGTTTAATATAAGATTTCAGGGAAATTCTATCACGTTCGTTCAATTTACGTCGCTCCTATTTCAGATAGCGTACTGGGCTAGGCGGCATCTTAAAGCGCGTGGAAAGGCGAGTAAAATGCACTATTAAACTTCTATGATAGGGCAATCAGAGACCCGATTAGATCATTTTATATTACGGTTAATATAAGAATTCAGCGTAATTCTATCACATTTGTTCAACTTACGTCGCTCCTATTTCAGATAGCGTACTGGGCTAGGTGGCATCTTAAAGCGCGTGGAATGGCGAGTAAAATGCACTACTAAACTACTATGATAGGGCAATCAGAGACCCGATCAGGTCATTTTATATTTTGGTTAATATAAGAATTCAGCGAAATTCTATCACATTTGTTCAATTTACGTCGCTCCTATTACAGATAGCTTATTGTGCTTAGCGGCATCCCAAAGCGCATGAAGTGACGAGTGAAATGCACTATTAAACTTCTAGGGTTGGTCGAAGAAAGACCCAATTAGATCATTATACATTAAGGTTAATATAAGAATTCAGGGAAATTCTATCACATTTGTTCAATTTACGTCGCTCCTATTTCAGATAGCGTATTGGGCTAAGCGGCATCTCAAAGCGCATGAAATGGCGAATAAAATGCACTATTAAACTTCTAGGCGAGGGCGAACAGAGACCCGATTAGATCATTTTACATTTTGCTTAATAAAAGAATTCAGCGAAATTCTATCACATTTGCTCAATTTACGTCGCTCCTATTACAGATAGCTTATTGTGCTTAGCGGCATCTCAAAGCGCATGAAGTGACGAGTGAAATGCACTATTAAACTTCTAGGGTAGAGCAAACAGAGACCCGATTAGATCATTTTATATTATGGTTAATTTAAGAATTCAGCAAAATTCTATCACATTTGTTCAATTTACGTCGCTCCTATTTCAGATAGCGTACTGGGCTAGGCGGCATCCTAAAGCGCGCGGAATGGCGAGTAAAATGCACTATTAAACTTCTTTGCTAGGGCAATCAGAGACCCGATTAGATCATTTTATATTTTGTTTAATATAAGATTTCAGGGAAATTCTATCACATTTGTTCAATTTACGTCGCTCCTATTTCAGATAGCGTACTGGGCTAGGCGGCATCTTAAAGCGCGTGGAAAGGCGAGTAAAATGCACTATTAAACTTCTATGATAGGGCAATCAGAGACCCGATTAGATCATTTAATATTTTGGTTAATATAAGAATTCAGCGTAATGCTATCACATTTGTTCAATTTACGTCGCTCCTATTACAGACAGCTTATTGGGCTTAGCGGCATCTCAAAGCGCATGAAATGACGAGTGAAATGCACAATTAAACTTCTAGGGTTGGTCGAAGAAAGACCCAATTAGATCATTTTACATTAAGGTTAATATAAGAATTCAGGGAAATTCTATCACATTTGTTCAATTTACGTCGCTCCTATTTCAGATAGCGTATTGGGCTAAGCGGCATCTCAAAGCGCATGAAATGGCGAATAAAATGAGCTATTAAACTTCTAGGCTAGGGCGAACAGAGACCCGATTAGATCATTTTACATTATGGTTAATAAAAGAATTCAGCGAAATTCTATCACATTTGTTCAACTTACGTCGCTCCTATTGCAGATAGCGTATTGGGCTAAGTGGCATCTCAAAGCGCATGAAATGGCGAGTAAAATGCACTATTAAACTTCTATGATAGGGCAATCAGAGACCCGATTAGATCATTTTATATTTTGTTTAATAAAAGAAATCAGCGAAATTCTATCACATTTGTTCAACTTACGTCGCTGATATTTCAGATAGCGTATTGGGCTATGCGGCATCGCAAAGCGCAAGAAATGGCGTGTAAAATGCACTCTTAAACTTCTATGATAGGGCAATCAGAGACCCGATCAGATCATTTTATATTACGGTTAATATAAGAATGCAGCGTAATTCTATCACATTTGCTCAACTTTCGACGCTCCTATTTCAGATAGCGTACAGGGCTAGGCGGCATCTTAAAGCGCGTGGAAGGGCGAGTAAAATTCACTACTAAACTTCTAGGGTAGGGCAAACAGAGACCCGATTAGATCATTTTATATTATGGTTAATATAAGAATTCAGCAAAATTCTATCACATTTGTTAAATTTATGTCGCTCCTATTTCAGATAGCGTACTGGGCTAGGCGGCATCTTAAAGCGCGTGGAAGGGTGAGTAAAATGCACTACTAATCTTCCATGATAGGGCAATCAGAGACCCGATTAGATCATTTTATATTTTGTTTTATATAAGATTTCAGGGAAATTCTATCACATTTGTTCAATTTACGTCGCTCCTATTTCAGATAGCATATTGGGCTAAGCGGCACCTCAAAGCGCATGAAATGGCGAGTGAAATGCAATATTAAACTTCTAGGGTAGGGCAAACAGAGACCCGATTAGATCATTTTATATTACGGTCAATTTAAGAATTCAGCATAATTCTTTCTCATTTCTTCAATTTACGTCGCTCCTATTTCAGATAGCTTATTGATGTTAGCGGCATCTCGAAGCGCATGAAATGACAAGTGAAATGCACTATTAAACTTCTAGGGTAGGGCAAATAGAGACCCGATTAGATCATTTTATATTATGGTTAATTTAAGAATTCAGCGAAATTCTATCACATTTGTTCAATTTACGTGGCTCCTATTAAAGATAGCGTATTGGGCTAAGCGGCATCTGAAAGCGCATGAAATGGCGAGTAAAATGCACTATTAAACTTCTAGGGTAAAGCAAACAGATACCCGATTAGATCATTTTATATTATGGTTAATTTAAGAATTCAGCGAAATCCTATCACATTTGTTCATTTTACGTCGCTCCTATTTCAGATAGCGTATTGGGCTAAGCGGCATCTCAAAGCGCATGAAATGGCGAGTAAAATGCACTATTAAACTTCTAGTGTAGGGCAATCAGAGACCCGATTAGATCATTTTATATTATGCTTAATTTAAGAATTCAGCAAAATTCTATCACATTAGTTTAATTTACGTCGCTCCTATTTCAGATAGCGTATTGGGCTAAGCGGCATCTCAAAGCGCATGAAATGACGAGTAAAATGCACTATTATACTTCTAGTGTAGGGCAATCAGAGACCCGATTAGATCATTTTATATTATGCTTAATTTAAGAATTCAGCAAAATTCTATCACATTTGTTTAATTTACGTCGCTCCTATTTCAGATAGCGTATTGGGCTAAGCGGCATCTCAAAGCGCATGAAATGACGAGTGAAATGCACTATTAAACTTCTAGGGTAGGGCGAACAGAGACCAGATTAGATCATTTTACATTAAGGTTAATATAAGAATTCAGCGTAATTCTGTCACATTTGTTCAACTTACGTAGCTCCTATTTCAGATAGCGTACTGGGCTAGGCGGCATCTTAAAGCGCGTAGAATGTCGAGTAAAATGCACTATTAAACTTCTATGATAGGGCAATCAGAGACCCGATTAGATCATTTTGTATTTTGGTTAATATAAGAATTCAGCGAAATTCTATCACATTTGTTCAATTTACGTCGCTCCTATTTCAGATAGCGTATTGGGCTAAGCGGCATCTCAAAGCGCATGAAATGGCGAGTAAAATGCACTATTAAACTTCAAGGGTAGGGCAAACAGAGACCCGATTAGATCATTTTATATTATGGTTAATTTAAGAATTCAGAAAAATTCTATCACATTTGTTCAATTTACGTCGCTCCTATTTCAGATAGCGTACTGGGCTAGGCGGCATCCTAAAGCGCGCGGAATGGCGAGTAAAATGCACGATTAAACTTCTATGCTAGGGCAATCAGAGACCCGATTAGATCATTTTATATTTTGTTTAATATAAGATTTCAGGGAAATTCTATCACATTTGTTCAATTTACGTCGCTCCTATTTCAGATAGCGTACTGGGCTATGCGGCATGTTAAAGCGCGTGGAAAGGCGAGTAAAATGCACTATTAAACTTCTATGATAGGGCAATCAGAGACCCGATTAGATCATTTTATATTACGGTTAATATAAGAATTCAGCGTAATTCTATCACATTTGTTCAACTTACGTCGCTCCTATTTCAGATAGCGTACTGGGCTAGGCGGCATCTTAAAGCGCGTGGAATGGCGAGTAAAATGCACTATTAAACTTCTATGATAGGGCAATCAGAGACCCGATTAGATCATTTTATATTACGGTTAATATAAGAATTCAGCGTAATTCTGTCACATTTGTTCAACTTACGTAGCTCCTATTTCAGATAGCGTATTGGGCTAAGCGGCATCTCAAAGCGCATGAAATGGCGAGTAAAATGCACTATTATACTTCTAGTGTAGGGCAATCAGAGACCCGATTAGATCATTTTATATTGTGCTTAATTTAAGAATTCAGCAAAATTCTATCACATTTGTTTAATTTACGTCGCTCCTATTTCAGATAGCGTATTGGGCTAAGCGGCATCTCAAAGCGCATGAAATGACGAGTGAAATGCACTATTAAACTTCTAGGGTAGGGCGAACAGAGACCAGATTAGATCATTTTACATTAAGGTTAATATAAGAATTCAGCGTAATTCTGTCACATTTGTTCAACTTACGTAGCTCCTATTTCAGATAGCGTACTGGGCTAGGCGGCATCTTAAAGCGCGTAGAATGGCGAGTAAAATGCACTATTAAACTTCTATGATAGGGCAATCAGAGACCCGATTAGATCATTTTGTATTTTGGTTAATATAAGAATTCAGCGAAATTCTATCACATTTGTTCAATTTACGTCGCTCCTATTTCAGATAGCGTATTGGGCTAAGCGGCATCTCAAAGCGCATGAAATGGCGAGTAAAATGCACTATTAAACTTCAAGGGTAGGGCAAACAGAGACCCGATTAGATCATTTTATATTATAGTTAATTTAAGAATTCAGAAAAATTCTATCACATTTGTTCAATTTACGTCGTTCCTATTTCAGATAGCGTATTGGGCTAAGCGGCATCTCAAAGCGCATTGATTGACGAGTGAAATGCTCTATTAAACTTCTGGGGTAGGGCGAACAGAAACCCGAATAGATCATTTTATATTACGGTTAATATAAGAATTCAGCGAAATTCTATCACATTTGTTCAATTTACGTCGCTCCTATTTCAGATAGCGTATTGGGCTAAGCGGCATCTCAATGCGCATGAAATGGCGAGTAACATGCACTATTAAACTTCTAGGATAAGGCAAACAGAGACCCGATTAGATCATTTTATATTACGGTTAATATAAGAATTCAGCGTAATTCTATCACATTTGTTCAACTTACGTCGCTCCTCTTTCAGATAGCGTACTGGGCTAGGCGGCATCTTAAAGCGCGTGGAATGGTGAGTAAAATGCACTATTAAACTTCTATGATAGGGCTATCAGAGACCCGATTAGATCATTTTATATTTTGGTTAATATAAGAATTCAGCGAAATTATATCACATTTGTTCCATTTACGTCGCTCATATTTCAGATAGCGTACTGGGCTAAGCGGAATCTCAAAGCGCGTGGAAGGGCGAGTAAAATGCACTACTAAACTTCTATGATCGGGCAATCAGAGACCCGATTACATCATTTTATATTTTGGTTAATATAAGAATTCAGCGAAATTCTCTCACATTTGTTCAATTTACGTCGCTGATATTTCAGATAGCGTATTGGGCTAAGCGGCATCTCAAAGCGCAAGAAATGTGGAGTAAAATGCACTATTAAACTTCTAGGGTAGGGCAAACAGAGACCCGATAAGATCATTTTATATTATGGTTAATTTAAGAATTCAGCGAAATTCTATCACATTTGTTCCATTTACGTCGCTCCTATTTCAGATAGCGTATTGGGCTAAGCGGCATCTTAAAGCGCGTGGAATGGCGAGTAAAATGCACTGTTACACTTCAAGGGTAGGGCAAACAGAGACCCGATTAGATCATTTTATATTATGATTAATTTAAGAAGTCAGCAAAATTCTATCACATTTGTTCAATTTACGTCGTTCCTATTTCAGATAGCGTACTGGGCTAGGCGGCATCTTAAAGCGCGTGGAAAGGCGAGTAAAATGCACTATTAATCTTCTAGGGTAGGTCAATCAGAGACCCGATTA
>CAKAJE020001130.1:0-61185 GCA_916610135.2 Macropis europaea | reverse complement strand
TTGGTTAATATAAGAATTCAGCGAAATTCTATCACATTTGTTCAATGTACGTCGCTCCTATTTCGGATAGCGTACTGGGCTAAGCGGCACCCTAAAGCGCGTGGAGTGGCGAGTAAAATGCACTATTAATCTTCTATGATAGGGCAATCAGAGACCCGATTAGATCATTTTATATTTTGGTTAATATAAGAATTCAGCGAAATTCTATCACAATTGTTCTATTTACGTCGCTCGTATTTCAGATAGCTTATTGTGCTAAGCGGCATCTCAAAGCGCATGAAATGGCGAATGAAATGCACTATTAAACTTCTAGGCCAGGGCGAACAGAGACCCGATTAGATCATTTTACATTATCGTTAATAAAAGAATTCAGCGAAATTCTATCACATTTGTTCAATTTACATCGCTCCTATTTCAGATAGCATACTGGGCTAGGCGGCATCTTAAAGCGCGTGGAATGGCTAGTAAAATGCACTTCTAAGCTTCTATGATAGGTCAATCAGAGCCCCAATTAGATCATTTTATATTTTGTTCAATATAAGATTTCAGGGAAATTCTATCACATTTGTTCAGTTTACGTCGCTCCTATTTCAGACAGCGTATTGGGCTACGCGGCATCTGAAAGCGCATGAAATGGCGAGTAAAATGCACTATTAAACTTCTAGGGTAGGGCAAACAGAGACCCGATTAGATAATTTCATATTATAGTTAATTTAAGAATTCAGCGAAATTCTATCACATTTGTTCAATTTACGTCGCTCCTATTTCAGATTGCGTATTGGGCTAAGCGGCATCTCAAAGCGCATGAAATGGTGAGTGAAATGCACTATCAAACTTCTAGGATAATTCAAACAGAGACCCGATTAGATCATTTTATATTACGGTTAATATAAGAATTCAGCGTAATTCTATCACATTTGTTCAACTAACGTCGCTCCTATTTCAGATAGCGTACTGGGCTAGGCGGCATCTCAAAGCGCATGAAATGGCGAGTAAAATACACTATTAAACTTCTAGGGCAGGGCAAACAGAGACCCGATTAGATCATTTTACATTAAGGTTATCATAAGAATTCAGCAAAATTCAATCACATTTGTTCAATTTACGTTGTTCCTATTTCAGATAGCATACTGGGCTAGGCGGCATCTTAAAGCGCGTGGAATGGCTAGTAAAATGCACTTCTAAGCTTCTATGATAGGGCAATCAGAGACCCGATTAGATCATTTTATATTTTGTTCAATATAAGATTTCAGGGAAATTCTATCACATTTGTTCAATTTACGTCGCTCCTATTTCAGACAGCGTATTGGGCTACGCGGCATCTCAAAGCGCATGAAATGGCGAATACAATGCACTATTAAACTTCTAAGCTAGGGAGAACACAGACCCTATTAGATCATTTTACATTATGGTTAATAAAAGAATTCAGCGAAATTCTATCACATTTGTTCAATTTACGTCGCTCCTATTTCAGATAGCGTATTGGGCTAAGCGGCATCTCAAAGCGCATGAAATGGCGAATGAAATGCACTATTAAACTTCTAGGCCAGGGCGAACAGCGACCCGATTAGATCATTTTACATTATCGTTAATAAAAGAATTCAGCGAAATTCTATCACATTTGTTCAATTTACATCGCTCCTATTTCAGATAGCGTATTGGGCTAAGCGGCATCTCAAAGCGCATGAAATGACGAGTAAAATGCACTATTAAACTTCTAGGGTAGGGCAAACAGAGACCCGATTAGATAATTTCATATTATAGTTAATTTAAGAATTCAGCGAAATTCTATCACATTTGTTCAATTTACGTCGCTCCTATTTCAGATTGCGTATTGGGCTAAGCGGCATCTCAAAGCGCATGAAATGGCGAGTGAAATGCACTATCAAACTTCTAGGATAATTCAAACAGAGACCCGATTAGATCATTTTATATTACGGTTAATATAAGAATTCAGCGTAATTCTATCACATTTGTTCAACTTACGTCGCTCCTATTTCAGTTAGCGTACTGGGCTAGGCGGCATCTTAAAGCGCGTGGAAAGGCGAGTAAAATGCACTATTAAACTTCTATGATAGGGCAATCAGGGACCCGATCAGATCATTTTATATTTTGGTTAATATAAGAATTCAAGGAAATTCTATCACATTTGCTCAATTTACGTCGCTCCTATTTCAGATAGCGTATTGGGCTAAGCGGCATCTCAAAGCGCATGAAATGGCGAGTGAAATGCACTATTAGACTTCTATGGTAGGGCGAACAGAGACCCGATTGGATCATTTTACATTAAGGTTTATATAAGAATTCACGGAAATTCTATCACATTTGTTCAATTTACGTCGCTCCTATTTCAGATAGCCTACTGGGCTAGGCGGCATCTTAAAGCGCATGAAATGGCGAGTGAAATGCACTCATAAACCTCTAGGATAAGGCAAACAGAGACCCGATTAGATCATTTTATAGTTTGGTTAATATAAGAATTCAGCGAAATTCTATCACATTTGTTCAATTTACGTCGCTCCTATTTCAGATAGCGTATTGGGCTAAGCGGACTCTCAAAGCGCATGAAATGACGAGTAAAATGCACTATTAAACTTCTATGATAGGGCAATCAGAGATCCGATTAGATCATTTTATAATTTGGTTAATATAAGAATGCAGCGAAATTCTATCACATTTGTTCAATTTACGTTGTTCCTATTTCAGATAGCATACTGGGCTAGGCGGCATCTTAAAGCGCGTGGAATGGCTAGTAAAATGCACTTCTAAGCTTCTATGATAGGGCAATCAGAGACCCGATTAGATCATTTTATATTTTGTTCAATATAAGATTTCAGGGAAATTCTATCACATTTGTTCAATTTACGTCGCTCCTATTTCAGACAGCGTATTGGGCTACGCGGCATCTCAAAGCGCATGAAATGGCGAATACAATGCACTATTAAACTTCTAAGCTAGGGAGAACACAGACCCTATTAGATCATTTTACATTATGGTTAATAAAAGAATTCAGCGAAATTCTATCACATTTGTTCAATTTACGTCGCTCCTATTTCAGATAGCGTATTGGGCTAAGCGGACTCTCAAAGCGCATGAAATGACGAGTAAAATGCACTATTAAACTTCTATGATAGGGCAATCAGGGATCCGATTAGATCATTTTATAATTTGGTTAATATAAGAATGCAGCGAAATTCTATCACATTTGTTCAAATTACGTAGCTCCTATTTCAGATAGCGTACTGGGCTAGGCGGCATCTTAAAGCGCATGAAATGGCGAGTGAAATGCACTCATAAACTTCAATGATAGGGCAATCAGAGAACCGATTAGATCATTGTATATTTTGTTTAATATAAGATTTCAGGGAAATTCTATCACATTTGTTCAATTTACGTCGCTCATATTTCAGATAGCGTATTGGGCTAAGCGGCATCTCAAAGCGCCTGAAATGGCGAGTAAAATGCACTATTATACTTCTAGGGTAGGGCAAACAGAGACCCGATTAGATCATTTTGTATTATGGTTAATTTAAGAATTCAGCAAAATTCTATCACATTTGTTCAATTTACGTCGTTCCTATTTCAGATAGCGTACTGGGTTAGGCGGCATCTTAAAGGGCGTGGAAGGGCGAGTAAAATGCACGAATAAACTTCTATGATAGGGCAATCAGAGACCCGATTAGATCATTTTATATTTTGTTTAATATTAGATTTCAGGGAAATTCTATCACATTTGTTCTATTTACGTCGCTCATATTCCAGATAGCGCATTGGGCTAAGCGGCTTCTCAAAGCGCATGAAATGGCGAATAAAATGCACTATTAAACTTCTAGGCTAGGACGAACAGAGACCCGATTAGATCATTTTACATTATGGTTAATAAAAGAATTCAGCGAAATTGTATCACATTTATTCAATTTACATCGCTCCTATTTCAGGTAGCTTATAGGGCTAAGCGGCATCTCAAAGCGCATGAAATGACGAGAGAAATGGACCATTAAACTTCTAGGGTAGGGCGAACAGAGACCCGATTAGATCATTTTACATTAAGGTTAATATAAGAATTCAGCAAAATTCTATCACATTTGTTCAATTTACGTCGCTGATATTTCAGATAGCGTATTGGGCTAAGCGGCATCTCAAAGCGCATGAAATGGCGAATAAAATGCACTATTAAACTTCTAGGCTAGGGCGAACAGAGACCCGATTAGATCATTTTACATTATGGTTAATAAAAGAATTCAGCGAAATTCTGTCACATTTGTTAAATTTACGTCGCTCCTATTTCAGATAGCGTATTGGGCTAGGCGGCAGCTTAAAGCACGTGGAATGGCGAGTGAAATGCACTATTAAACTTCGATGATAGGGCAATCAGAGACCCGATTAGATCATTTTATATTTGGGTTAATATATGAATTCAGGGAAATTCTATCACATTTGTTCAATTTACGTCGCTCCTATTTCAGATAGCCTACTGGGCTAGCCGGCCTCTTAGAGCGCGTGGAATGGCGAGTAAAATGCACTATTAAACTTCTAGGATAAGGCAAACAGAGACCCGATTAGATCATTTTATAATTTGGTTAATATAAGAATTCAGCAAAATTCTATCACATTTGTTCAATGTACGTCGCTCCTATTTCGGATAGCGTACTGGGCTAAGCGGCACCCTAAAGCGCGTGGAGTGGCGAGTAAAATGCACTATTAATCTTCTATGATAGGGCAATCAGAGACCCGATTAGATCATTTTATATTTTGGTTAATATAAGAATTCAGCGAAATTCTATCACAATTGTTCTATTTACGTCGCTCGTATTTCAGATAGCTTATTGTGCTAAGCGGCATCTCAAAGCGCATGAAATGGCGAATGAAATGCACTATTAAACTTCTAGGCCAGGGCGAACAGAGACCCGATTAGATCATTTTACATTATCGTTAATAAAAGAATTCAGCGAAATTCTATCACATTTGTTCAATTTACATCGCTCCTATTTCAGATAGCATACTGGGCTAGGCGGCATCTTAAAGCGCGTGGAATGGCTAGTAAAATGCACTTCTAAGCTTCTATGATAGGTCAATCAGAGCCCCAATTAGATCATTTTATATTTTGTTCAATATAAGATTTCAGGGAAATTCTATCACATTTGTTCAGTTTACGTCGCTCCTATTTCAGACAGCGTATTGGGCTACGCGGCATCTGAAAGCGCATGAAATGGCGAGTAAAATGCACTATTAAACTTCTAGGGTAGGGCAAACAGAGACCCGATTAGATAATTTCATATTATAGTTAATTTAAGAATTCAGCGAAATTCTATCACATTTGTTCAATTTACGTCGCTCCTATTTCAGATTGCGTATTGGGCTAAGCGGCATCTCAAAGCGCATGAAATGGTGAGTGAAATGCACTATCAAACTTCTAGGATAATTCAAACAGAGACCCGATTAGATCATTTTATATTACGGTTAATATAAGAATTCAGCGTAATTCTATCACATTTGTTCAACTAACGTCGCTCCTATTTCAGATAGCGTACTGGGCTAGGCGGCATCTCAAAGCGCATGAAATGGCGAGTAAAATACACTATTAAACTTCTAGGGCAGGGCAAACAGAGACCCGATTAGATCATTTTACATTAAGGTTATCATAAGAATTCAGCAAAATTCAATCACATTTGTTCAATTTACGTTGTTCCTATTTCAGATAGCATACTGGGCTAGGCGGCATCTTAAAGCGCGTGGAATGGCTAGTAAAATGCACTTCTAAGCTTCTATGATAGGGCAATCAGAGACCCGATTAGATCATTTTATATTTTGTTCAATATAAGATTTCAGGGAAATTCTATCACATTTGTTCAATTTACGTCGCTCCTATTTCAGACAGCGTATTGGGCTACGCGGCATCTCAAAGCGCATGAAATGGCGAATACAATGCACTATTAAACTTCTAAGCTAGGGAGAACACAGACCCTATTAGATCATTTTACATTATGGTTAATAAAAGAATTCAGCGAAATTCTATCACATTTGTTCAATTTACGTCGCTCCTATTTCAGATAGCGTATTGGGCTAAGCGGCATCTCAAAGCGCATGAAATGGCGAATGAAATGCACTATTAAACTTCTAGGCCAGGGCGAACAGCGACCCGATTAGATCATTTTACATTATCGTTAATAAAAGAATTCAGCGAAATTCTATCACATTTGTTCAATTTACATCGCTCCTATTTCAGATAGCGTATTGGGCTAAGCGGCATCTCAAAGCGCATGAAATGACGAGTAAAATGCACTATTAAACTTCTAGGGTAGGGCAAACAGAGACCCGATTAGATAATTTCATATTATAGTTAATTTAAGAATTCAGCGAAATTCTATCACATTTGTTGAATTTACGTCGCTCCTATTTCAGATTGCGTATTGGGCTAAGCGGCATCTCAAAGCGCATGAAATGGCGAGTGAAATGCACTATCAAACTTCTAGGATAATTCAAACAGAGACCCGATTAGATCATTTTATATTACGGTTAATATAAGAATTCAGCGTAATTCTATCACATTTGTTCAACTTACGTCGCTCCTATTTCAGTTAGCGTACTGGGCTAGGCGGCATCTTAAAGCGCGTGGAAAGGCGAGTAAAATGCACTATTAAACTTCTATGATAGGGCAATCAGGGACCCGATCAGATCATTTTATATTTTGGTTAATATAAGAATTCAAGGAAATTCTATCACATTTGCTCAATTTACGTCGCTCCTATTTCAGATAGCGTATTGGGCTAAGCGGCATCTCAAAGCGCATGAAATGGCGAGTGAAATGCACTATTAGACTTCTATGGTAGGGCGAACAGAGACCCGATTGGATCATTTTACATTAAGGTTTATATAAGAATTCACGGAAATTCTATCACATTTGTTCAATTTACGTCGCTCCTATTTCAGATAGCGTACTGGGCTAGCCGGCCTCTTAGAGCGCGTGGAATGGCGAGTAAAATGCACTATTAAACTTCTAGGATAAGGCAAACAGAGACCCGATTAGATCATTTTATAATTTGGTTAATATAAGAATTCAGCGAAATTCTATCACATTTGTTCAATTTACGTCGCTCCTATTTCAGATAGCGTATTGGGCTAAGCGGACTCTCAAAGCGCATGAAATGACGAGTAAAATGCACTATTAAACTTCTATGATAGGGCAATCAGAGATCCGATTAGATCATTTTATAATTTGGTTAATATAAGAATGCAGCGAAATTCTATCACATGTGTTCAAATTACGTAGCTCCTATTTCAGATAGCGTACTGGGCTAGGCGGCATCTTAAAGCGCATGAAATGGCGAGTGAAATGCACTCATAAACTTCAATGATAGGGCAATCAGAGAACCGATTACATCATTGTATATTTTGTTTAATATAAGATTTCAGGGAAATTCTATCACATTTGTTCAATTTACGTCGCTCATATTTCAGATAGCGTGTTGGGCTAAGCGGCATCTCAAAGCGCCTGAAATGGCGAGTAAAATGCACTATTATACTTCTAGGGTAGGGCAAACAGAGACCCGATTACATCATTTTGTATTATGGTTAATTTAAGAATTCAGCAAAATTCTATCACATTTGTTCAATTTACGTCGTTCCTATTTCAGATAGCGTACTGGGTTAGGCGGCATCTTAAAGGGCGTGGAAGGGCGAGTAAAATGCACGAATAAACTTCTATGATAGGGCAATCAGAGACCCGATTAGATCATTTTATATTTTGTTTAATATTAGATTTCAGGGAAATTCTATCACATTTGTTCTATTTACGTCGCTCATATTCCAGATAGCGCATTGGGCTAAGCGGCTTCTCAAAGCGCATGAAATGGCGAATAAAATGCACTATTAAACTTCTAGGCTAGGACGAACAGAGACCCGATTAGATCATTTTACATTATGGTTAATAAAAGAATTCAGCGAAATTGTATCACATTTATTCAATTTACATCGCTCCTATTTCAGGTAGCTTATAGGGCTAAGCGGCATCTCAAAGCGCATGAAATGACGAGAGAAATGGACCATTAAACTTCTAGGGTAGGGCGAACAGAGACCCGATTAGATCATTTTACATTAAGGTTAATATAAGAATTCAGCAAAATTCTATCACATTTGTTCAATTTACGTCGCTGATATTTCAGATAGCGTATTGGGCTAAGCGGCATCTCAAAGCGCATGAAATGGCGAATAAAATGCACTATTAAACTTCTAGGCTAGGGCGAACAGAGACCCGATTAGATCATTTTACATTATGGTTAATAAAAGAATTCAGCGAAATTCTGTCACATTTGTTAAATTTACGTCGCTCCTATTTCAGATAGCGTATTGGGCTAGGCGGCAGCTTAAAGCACGTGGAATGGCGAGTGAAATGCACTATTAAACTTCGATGATAGGGCAATCAGAGACCCGATTAGATCATTTTATATTTGGGTTAATATATGAATTCAGGGAAATTCTATCACATTTGTTCAATTTACGTCGCTCCTATTTCAGATAGCCTACTGGGCTAGCCGGCCTCTTAGAGCGCGTGGAATTGCGAGTAAAATGCACTATTAAACTTCTAGGATAAGGCAAACAGAGACCCGATTAGATCATTTTATAATTTGGTTAATATAAGAATTCAGCGAAATTCTATCACATTTGTTCAATTTACGTCGCTCCTATTTCAGATAGCGTATTGGGCTAAGCGGAATCTCAAAGCGCATGAAATGACGAGTAAAATGCACTATTAAACTTCTATGATAGGGCAATCAGAGACCCGATTAGATCTTTTTATATTTTCTTTAATATAAGATTTCAGGGAAATTCTATCACATTTGTTCAATTTACGTCGCTCCTGTTTCAGATAGCGTATTCGGGTAAGCGGCATCTCAGAGCGCATGAAATGGCGAATGGAATGCACTATTAAACTTCTAGGCTAGAGCGAACAGAGACCCGATCAGATCATTTTACATTATGGTTAATAAAAGAATTCAGCGAAATTCTATCACATTTGTTCAACTTACGTCGCTCCTATTTCATTTAGCGTATTGGGCTAAGCGGCATCTCAAAGCGCATGAAATGGCGAATAAAATGCACTATTAAACTTCTAAGCTAGGGAGAACAGAGACCCTATTAGATCATTTTACATTATGGTTAATAAAAGAATTCAGCGAAATTCTATCACATTTGTTCAATTTACGTCGCTCCTATTTCAGATAGCGTATTGGGCTAAGCGGCGTCTCAAAGCGCATGAAATGGCGAATGAAACGCACTATTAAACTTCTAGGCCAGGGCGAACAGAGACCCGATTAGATCATTTTACATTATCGTTAATAAAAGAATTCAGCGAAATTCTATCACATTTGTTCAATTTACATCGCTCCTATTTCAGATAGCGTATTGGGCTAAGCGGCATCTCAAAGCGCATGAAATGACGAGTAAAATGCACTATTAAACTTCTAGGGTAGGGCAAACAGAGACCCGATTAGATAATTTCATATTATAGTTAATTTAAGAATGCAGCGTAATTCTATCACATTTGTTCAACTTACGTCGCTCATATTTCAGATAGCGTACTGGGCTAGGCGGCATCTTAAAGCGCATGAAATGGCGAGTAAAATGCACTGTTAAACATCTATGATAGGGCAAACAGAGGCCCGATTACATCATTTTACATTAAGGTTAATATAAGAATTCAGGGAAATTCTATCACATTTGTTCAATTTACGTCGCTCCTATTCCAGATAACGTATTGGGCTAAGCGGCATCTCATAGCGCATGAAATGGCGAGTAAAATGCACTATTAAACTTCTAGGGTAGGGCAAGCAGAGACCCGATTAGATAACATTTTATATTATTGTTAATTTAAGAATTCAGCGAAATTCTATCACATTTGTTCAATTTACGTCGCTCCTATTTCAGATAGCGTACTGGGTTCGGCCGCATCTTAAAGAGCGTAGAATGGCGAGTGAAATGCACTATTAGACTTCTATGGTAGGGCGAACAGAGACCCGATTAGATCATTTTATATTATGGTTAATTTAAGAATTCAGCGAAATTCTATCTCATTTGTTCAACTTACGTCGCTCCTAATTTAGATAGCGTACTGGGCTAGGCGGCATCTTAAAGCGCGTGGAATGGCGAGTAAAATGCACTGCTAAACTTCTATGATAGGGCAATCAGAGACCCGATTAGATCATTTTATATTTTGTTTAATATAAGATTTCAGGGAAATTCTATCACATTTGTTTAATTTACGTCGCTCCTATTTCAGATAGCGTATTGGGCGAAGCGGCATCTCAAAGCGCTTGAAATGGCGAGTAAAATGCACTATTAAACTTCTAGGGTAGGGCAAACAGAGACTCGATTAGATCATTTTATATTATGGTTAATTTAAGAATTCAGCAAAATTCTATCACATTTGTTCAATGTACGTCGCTCCTATTTCGGATAGCGTACTGGGCTAAGCGGCACCCTAAAGCGCGTGGAGTGGCGAGTAAAATGCACTATTAATCTTCTATGATAGGGCAATCAGAGACCCGATTAGATCATTTTATATTTTGGTTAATATAAGAATTCAGCGAAATTCTATCACAATTGTTCTATTTACGTCGCTCGTATTTCAGATAGCTTATTTTGCTTAGCGGCATCTCAAAGCGCATGAAATGACGAGTGAAATGCACTATTAAACTTCTAGGGTAGGGCAAACAGAGACCCGATTAGATCATTTTATATTTTGGTTCATATAAGAATTCAGCGAAATTCTATCACATTTGTTCAATTTACGTCGCTCATATTTCAGATAGCGTATTGCACTAAGCGGCATCTCAAAGCGCATGAAATGGCGAGTAAAATGCACTATTAAACTTCTAGGGTAGGGCGAACGGAGACCCGATTAGATCATTTTACATTATGGTTAATAAAAGAATCCAGCGAAATTCTATCACATTTGTTCAACTTACGTCGCTCCTATTTCAGATAGCGTATTGGGCTAAGCGGCATCTCAAAGCGCATGAAATGGCGAGTAAAATGCACTATTAGATTTCTATGGTAGGGCGTACAGAGGCCCGATTAGATCATTTTATATTCTGGTTAATTTAAGAATTCAGCAAAATTCTATCACATTTGTTCAATTTACGTGGCTCCTATTGCAGATACCGTACTGGGCTCGGCGGCATCTTAAAGCGCGTGGAATGGAGAGTGAAATGCACTATTAGACTTCTATGTTAGGGCGAACAGAGACCCGATTAGATCATTTTATATTATGGTTAATTTAAGAATTCAGCGAAATTCTATCACATTTGTTCAATTTACGTCGCTCCTATTTCAGATAGCGTATTGGGCTAAGCGGCATCTCAAAGCGCATGAAATGGCGAGTAAAATGCACTATTAAAGTTCTAGGGTAGGGCAAACAGAGACCCGATTAGATCATTTTATATTATGGTTAATTTAAGAATTGAGCGAAATTCTATCACATTTGTTCAATTTACGTCGCTCCTATTTCAGATTGCGTACTAGGCTAGGCGGCATCTTAAAGCACGTGGAATGGCGAGTAGAATGCACTACTAAACTTCTATGATAGGGTAATCAGAGACCCGATTAGATCATTTTATATTTTGTTTAATATAAGATTTCAGGGAAATTCTATCACATTTGTTCAATTTACGTCGCTCCTATTTCAGATAGCGTATTGGGCTAAGCGGCATCTCAAAGCGCATGAAATGGCGATTAAAATGCAATACTAAACTTCTAGGATAAGGCAAACAGAGACCCGATTAGATCATTTTATATTTTGGTTAATATAAGAATTCAGCGAAATTCTATCACATTTGTTCAACTTACGTCGCTCCTATTTCAGATAGCGTATTGGGATAAGCGGCATCTCAAAGCGCATGAAATGGCGAGTAAAATGCACAATTAAACTATTAGGGTAGGGCAAACAGAGACCCGATTAGATCATTTTATATTATGGTTAATATAAGAATTCAGCGTAATTCTATCACATTTGTTCAACTTACGTCGCTCCTATTTCAGGTAGCGTACTGGGCTAGGCGGCATCTTAAAGCGCGTGAAATGGCGAGTAAAATGCACTATTAAACTTCTAGGATAAGGCAAACAGAGACCCGATTAGATCATTTTATATTACGGTTAATATAAGAATGCGGCGTAATTCTTTCACATTTGTTCAATTTACGTCGCTGCTATTCCAGATAGCTTATTGTGCTTAGCGGCATCTCAAAGCGCATGAAATGACGAGTGAAATGCACTATTAAACTTCTAGGGTAGGGCAAACAGAGACCCGATTAGATCATTTTATATTAAGGTTACTTTAAGAATTCAGCGAAATTCTATCACATTTGTTCAATTTACGTCGCTCCTATTTCAGATAGCGTACTGTGCTAGACGGCATCTTAAGGCTCGTGGAATGGCGAGTAAAATGCAATATTAAACTTCTATGGTAGGGAAACCAGAGACCCGATTAGATCATTTTATATTAAGGTTACTTTAAGAATTCAGCGAAATTCTATCACATTTGTTCAATTTACGTGGCTCCTATTGCAGATGCCGTACTGGGCTCGGCGGCATCTTAAAGCGCGTGGAATGGAGAGTGAAATGCACTATTAGACTTCTATGGTAGGGCGAACAGAGACCCGATTGGATCATTGTACATTAAGGTTAATATAAGAATTCACGGAAATTCTGTCACATTTGTTCAATTTACGTCGCTCCTATTTCAGATAGCGTATTGGGCTATGCGGCATCTCAAAGCGCATGAAATGGCGAGTAAAATGCGCTATTAAACTTCTAGGATAAGGCAAATAGAGACCCGATTAGATCATTTTATATTACGGTTAATATAAGAATTCAGCGTAATTCTATCACATTTGTTCAACTTACGTCGCTCCTATTTCAGATAGCGTATTGGGCTAAGCGGCATCTCAAAGCGCATGAAATGGCGACTAAAATGCACTATTTAACTTCTAGACTAGGGCGAACAGAGACCCGATTAGATCATTTTACATTTTGGTTAATAAAAGAATTCAGCGAAATTCTATCACATTTGTTGAATTTACGTCGCTCCTAATTCAGATAGCGTACTGGGATAGGCGGCATCTAAAAGCGCATGAAATGGCGAGTATAATGCACTATTAAACTTCTAGAATAAGGCAAACAGAGACCTGATTAGATCATTTTATATTATGGTTAATTTAAGAATTCAGCGAAATTCTATCACATTTGTTCAATTTACGTCGCTCCTATTTCAGATAGCATACTGGGCTAGGCGGCATCTTAAAGCGCGTGGAATGGCGAGTAAAACGCGCTATTAAACTTCTAGGATAGGGCGCACAGAGACCCGATTAGATCATTTTATATTACGGTTAATATAAGAATGCAGCGTAATTCTATCACATTTGTTCAACTTACGTCGCTCCTATTTGAGATAGCGTACTGGGCTAGGCGGCATCTTAAAGCGCATGGAATGGCGAGTAAAATGCACCACTAAACTTCTATGATAAGTCAATCAGAGCCCCAATTAGATCATTTTATATTTTGTTCAATATAAGATTTCAGGGAAATTCTATCACATTTGTTCAATTTACGTCGCTCCTATTTCAGATAGCATACTGGGCTAGGCGGCATCTTAAAGCGCGTGGAATGGCTAGTAAAATGCACTACTAAGCTTCTATGATAGGGCAATCAGAGACCCGATAAGATCATTTTATATTTTGTTCAATATAAGATTTCAGGGAAATTCTATCACATTTTTTCAATTTACGTCGCTCTTATTTCAGATAGCGTATTAGGCTACGGGGCATCTCAAAGTGCATGAAATGGCGAATAAAATGCACTATTAAACTTGCAGGCTAGGGCGAACAGAGAACCGATTAGATCATTTTACATTATGGTTAATAAAAGAATTCAGCGAAATTCTATCACATTTGTTCAACTTACGTCGCTCCTATTTCAGATAGCGTATTGGGCTACGCGGCATCTGAAAGCGCATGAAATGGGGAGTAAAATACACTATTAAACTTCTAGGGTAGGGCAAACAGAGACCCGATTAGATCATTTTATATTACGGTTAATATAAGAATTCAGCGTAATTCTATCACATTTGTTCAATTTACGTCGTTCCTATTTCAGATAGCATACTGGGCTAGGCGGCATCTTAAAGCGCGTGGAATGGCTAGTAAAATGCACTTCTAAGCTTCTATGATAGGGCAATCAGAGACCCGATTAGATCATTTTATATTTTGTTCAATATAAGATTTCAGGGAAATTCTATCACATTTGTTCAGTTTACGTCGCTCCTATTTCAGACAGCGTATTGGGCTACGCGGCATCTCAAAGCGCATGAAATGGCGAATACAATGCACTATTAAACTTCTAAGCTAGGGAGAACAGAGACCCTATTAGATCATTTTACATTATGGTTAATAAAAGAATTCAGCGAAATTCTATCACATTTGTTGAATTTACGTCGCTCCTAATTCAGATAGCGTACTGGGATAGGCGGCATCTAAAAGCGCATGAAATGGCGAGTATAATGCACTATTAAACTTCTAGAATAAGGCAAACAGAGACCTGATTAGATCATTTTATATTATGGTTAATTTAAGAATTCAGCGAAATTCTATCACATTTGTTCAATTTACGTCGCTCCTATTTCAGATAGCATACTGGGCTAGGCGGCATCTTAAAGCGCGTGGAATGGCGAGTAAAACGCGCTATTAAACTTCTAGGATAAGGCGCACAGAGACCCGATTAGATCATTTTATATTACGGTTAATATAAGAATGCAGCGTAATTCTATCACATTTGTTCAACTTACGTCGCTCCTATTTGAGATAGCGTACTGGGCTAGGCGGCATCTTAAAGCGCATGGAATGGCGAGTAAAATGCACCACTAAACTTCTATGATAAGTCAATCAGAGCCCCAATTAGATCATTTTATATTTTGTTCAATATAAGATTTCAGGGAAATTCTATCACATTTGTTCAATTTACGTCGCTCCTATTTCAGATAGCATACTGGGCTAGGCGGCATCTTAAAGCGCGTCGAATGGCTAGTAAAATGCACTACTAAGCTTCTATGATAGGGCAATCAGAGACCCGATAAGATCATTTTATATTTTGTTCAATATAAGATTTCAGGGAAATTCTATCACATTTTTTCAATTTACGTCGCTCTTATTTCAGATAGCCTATTAGGCTACGAGGCATCTCAAAGTGCATGAAATGGCGAATAAAATGCACTATTAAACTTGCAGGCTAGGGCGAACAGAGAACCGATTAGATCATTTTACATTATGGTTAATAAAAGAATTCAGCGAAATTCTATCACATTTGTTCAACTTACGTCGCTCCTATTTCAGATAGCGTATTGGGCTACGCGGCATCTGAAAGCGCATGAAATGGCGAGTAAAATACACTATTAAACTTCTAGGGTAGGGCAAACAGAGACCCGATTAGATCATTTTATATTACGGTTAATATAAGAATTCAGCGTAATTCTATCACATTTGTTCAATTTACGTCGTTCCTATTTCAGATAGCATACTGGGCTAGGTGGCATCGTAAAGCGCGTGGAATGGCTAGTAAAATGCACTTCTAAGCTTCTATGATAGGGCAATCAGAGACCCGATTAGATCACTTTATATTTTGTTCAATATAAGATTTCAGGGAAATTCTATCACATTTGTTCAGTTTACGTCGCTCCTATTTCAGACAGCGTATTGGGCTACGCGGCATCTCAAAGCGCATGAAATGGCGAATACAATGCACTATTAAACTTCTAAGCTAGGGAGAACAGAGACCCGATTAGATCATTTTACATTATGGTTAATAAAAGAATTCAGCGAAATTCTATCACATTTGTTCAATTTACGTCGCTCCTATTTCAGATAGCGTATTGGGCTAAGCGGCATCTCAAAGCGCATGAAATGGCGAATGAAATGCACTATTAAACTTCTAGGCCAGGGCGAACAGAGACCCGATTAGATCATTTTACATTATCGTTAATAAAAGAATTCAGCGAAATTCTATCACATTTGTTCAATTTACATCGCTCCTATTTCAGATAGCATACTGGGCTAGGCGGCATCTTAAAGCGCGTGGAATGGCTAGTAAAATGCACTTCTAAGCTTCTATGATAGGTCAATCAGAGCCCCAATTAGATCATTTTATATTTTGTTCAATATAAGATTTCTGGGAAATTCTATGACATTTGTTCAGTTTACGTCGCTCCTATTTCAGACACCGTATTGGGCTACGCGGCATCTCAAAGCGCATGAAATGGCGAATACAATGCACTATTAAACTTCTAAGCTAGGGAGAACAGAGACCCTATTAGATCATTTTACATTATGGTTAATAAAAGAATTCAGCGAAATTCTATCACATTTGTTCAATTTACGTCGCTCCTATTTCAGATAGCGTATTGGGCTAAGCGGCATCTCAAAGCGCATGAAATGACGAGTAAAATGCACTATTAAACTTCTAGGGTAGGGCAAACAGAGACCCGATTAGATAATTTCATATTATAGTTAATTTAAGAATTCAGCGAAATTCTATCACATTTGTTCAATTTACGTCGCTCCTATTTCAGATTGCGTATTGGGCTAAGCGGCATCTCAAAGCGCATGAAATGGCGAGTGAAATGCACTATCAAACTTCTAGGATAATTCAAACAGAGACCCGATTAGATCATTTTATATTACGGTTAATATAAGAATTCAGCGTAATTCTATCACATTTGTTCAACTTACGTCGCTCCTATTTCAGTTAGCGTACTGGGCTAGGCGGCATCTTAAAGCGCGTGGAAAGGCGAGTAAAATGCACAATTAAACTTCTATGATAGGGCAATCAGGGACCCGATCAGATCATTTTATATTTTGGTTAATATAAGAATTCAAGGAAATTCTATCACATTTGCTCAGTTTACGTCGCTCCTATTTCAGATAGCGTATTGGGCTAAGCGGCATCTCAAAGCGCATGAAATGGCGAGTGAAATGCACTATTAGACTTCTATGGTAGGGCGAACAGAGACCCGATTGGATCATTTTACATTAAGGTTTATATAAGAATTCACGGAAATTCTATCACATTTGTTCAATTTACGTCGCTCCTATTTCAGATAGCCTACTGGGCTAGCCGGCCTCTTAGAGCGCGTGGAATGGCGAGTAATATGCACTATTAAACTTCTAGGATAACGCAAACAGAGACCCGATTAGATCATTTTATAATTTGGTTAATATAAGAATTCAGCGAAATTCTATCACATTTGTTCAATTTACGTCGCTCCTATTTCAGATAGCGTATTGGGCTAAGCGGACTCTCAAAGCGCATGAAATGACGAGTAAAATGCACTATTAAACTTCTATGATAGGGCAATCAGAGATCCGATTAGATCATTTTATAATTTGGTTAATATAAGAATGCAGCGAAATTCTATCACATTTGTTCAAATTACGTAGCTCCTATTTCAGATAGCGTACTGGGCTAGGCGGCATCTTAAAGCGCATGAAATGGCGAGTGAAATGCACTCATAAACTTCAATGATAGGGCAATCAGAGAACCGATTAGATCATTGTATATTTTGTTTAATATAAGATTTCAGGGAAATTCTATCACATTTGTTCAATTTACGTCGCTCATATTTCAGATAGCGTATTGGGCTAAGCGGCATCTCAAAGCGCCTGAAATGGCGAGTAAAATGCACTATTATACTTCTAGGGTAGGGCAAACAGAGACCCGATTAGATCATTTTGTATTATGGTTAATTTAAGAATTCAGCAAAATTCTATCACATTTGTTCAATTTACGTCGTTCCTATTTCAGATAGCGTACTGGGTTAGGCGGCATCTTAAAGGGCGTGGAAGGGCGAGTAAAATGCACGAATAAACTTCTATGATAGGGCAATCAGAGACCCGATTAGATCATTTTATATTTTGTTTAATATTAGATTTCAGGGAAATTCTATCACATTTGTTCTATTTACGTCGCTCATATTCCAGATAGCGCATTGGGCTAAGCGGCTTCTCAAAGCGCATGAAATGGCGAATAAAATGCACTATTAAACTTCTAGGCTAGGACGAACAGAGACCCGATTAGATCATTTTACATTATGGTTAATAAAAGAATTCAGCGAAATTGTATCACATTTATTCAATTTACATCGCTCCTATTTCAGGTAGCTTATAGGGCTAAGCGGCATCTCAAAGCGCATGAAATGACGAGAGAAATGGACCATTAAACTTCTAGGGTAGGGCGAACAGAGACCCGATTAGATCATTTTACATTAAGGTTAATATAAGAATTCAGCAAAATTCTATCACATTTGTTCAATTTACGTCGCTGATATTTCAGATAGCGTATTGGGCTAAGCGGCATCTCAAAGCGCATGAAATGGCGAATAAAATGCACTATTAAACTTCTAGGCTAGGCCGAACAGAGACCCGATTAGATCATTTTACATTATGGTTAATAAAAGAATTCAGCGAAATTCTGTCACATTTGTTAAATTTACGTCGCTCCTATTTCAGATAGCGTATTGGGCTAGGCGGCAGCTTAAAGCACGTGGAATGGCGAGTGAAATGCACTATTAAACTTCGATGATAGGGCAATCAGAGACCCGATTAGATCATTTTATATTTGGGTTAATATATGAATTCAGGGAAATTCTATCACATTTGTTCAATTTACGTCGCTCCTATTTCAGATAGCCTACTGGGCTAGCCGGCCTCTTAGAGCGCGTGGAATGGCGAGTAAAATTCACTATTAAACTTCTAGGATAAGGCAAACAGAGACCCGATTAGATCATTTTATAATTTGGTTAATATAAGAATTCAGCGAAATTCTATCACATTTGTTCAATTTACGTCGCTCCTATTTCAGATAGCGTATTGGGCTAAGCGGAATCTCAAAGCGCATGAAATGGCGAATAAAATGCACTATTAAACTTCTATTGTAAGGCAATCAGAGACCCGATTAGATCTTTTTATATTTTCTTTAATATAAGATTTCAGGGAAATTCTATCACATTTGTTCAATTTACGTCGCTCCTGTTTCAGATAGCGTATTCGGGTAAGCGGCATCTCAGAGCGCATGAAATGGCGAATGGAATGCACTATTAAACTTCTAGGCTAGAGCGAACAGAGACCCGATCAGATCATTTTACATTATGGTTAATAAAAGAATTCAGCGAAATTCTATCACATTTGTTCAACTTACGTCGCTCCTATTTCATTTAGCGTATTGGGCTAAGCGGCATCTCAAAGCGCATGAAATGGCGAATAAAATGCACTATTAAACTTCTAGGGTAAGGCAAACAGAGACCCGATTAGATCATTTTATATTACGGTTAATAAAAGAATTCAGCGAAATTCTATCACATTTGTTCAATTTACATCGCTCCTATTTCAGATAGCGTATTGGGCTAAGCGGCATCTCAAATCTCATGAAATGGCGAGTAAAATGCACTATTAAACTTCTCGGCTAGGGCGAACAGAGACCCGATTATATCATTTTACATTATGGTTAATAAAAGAATTCAGCGAAATTCTATCACATTTGTTCAATCTACATCGCTCCTATTTCAGATAGCGTATTGGGCTAAGCGGCATCTCAAAGCGCATGAAATGGCGGGTAAAATGCACTATTAAGCTTCTAGGGTAGGGCAAACAGAGACCCGATTAGATAATTTCATATTATAGTTAATTTAAGAATTCAGCGAAATTCTATCACATTTGTTCAATTTACGTCGCTCCTATTTCAGATTGCGTATTGGGCTAAGCGGCATCTCAAAGAGCATGAAATGGCGAGTGAAATGCACTATTAAACTTCTAGGGTAGGGCGAACAGAGACTCGATTAGATCATTTTACATTAATGTTAATATAAGTATTCAGCGAAATTCTATCACATTTGTTCAATTTACGTCGCTCCTATTTCAGATAGCGTATTGGGCTAAGCGGCACCTCAAAGCGCATGAAATGGCGAGTGAAATGCACTATCAAACTTCTAGGATAATTCAAACAGAGACCCGATTAGATCATTTTATATTACGGTTAATATAAGAATTCAGCGAAATTCTATCACATTCGTTCAATTTACGTCTCTCCTATTTCAGATAGCGTATTGGGCTACGCGGCATCTCAAAGCGCATGAAATGACGAGTGGAATGCACGATTAAACTTCTAGGGTAGGGCGAACAGAGCCCGAACAGATCATTTTCCATTAAGGTTAATATATGAATTCAGGGAAATCTATCACATTTGTTCAATTTACGTCGCTCCTATTTCAGATAGCGTACTGGGCTAGGCGGCATCTTAAAGCGCATGAAATGACGAGTGAAATGCACTATTAAACTTCTAGGGTAGGGCGAACAGAGACTCGATTAGATCATTTTACATTAATGTTAATATGAGACTTCAGCGAAATTCTATCACATTTGTTCAATTTACGTCGCTCATATTTCAGATAGCGTATTGGGCTATGCGGCATCTCAAAGCACATGCAATGGCGAGTAAAATAGACTATTAAACTTCTAGGGTAGGGCAAACAAAGACCCGATTAAGTCATTTTATATTATGGTTAATTTAAGAATGCAGCGTAATTCTATCACATTCGTTCAATTTACGTCGCTTCTATTTCAGATAGCGTACTGGGCTAGGAGGCATCTTAAAGCGCGCGGCATGGGCAGTAAATACACTATTAAACTTCTATGATAGGGCAATCAGAGACCCGATTAGATCATTTCATATTTTTGTTAATATAAGAATTCAGCGAAATTCTATCACATTTGTTCAATTTACGTCGCTCCTATTTCAGATAGCGTATAGGGCTAAGCGGCCTCCCAAAGCGCATGAAATTACGAGTGAAATGCACTATTAAACTTCTAGGGTAGGGCAAACAGAGACCCGATTAGATCATTTTATAGTATGGTTAATTTAAGAATTCACCAAAGTCTATCACATTTGTACAATTTACGTCGCTCCTATTTCACATAGCGTACTGGGCTAAGCGGCATCTTAAAGCGCATGAAATGATGAGTGAAATTCGCTATTAAACTTCTATGATAGAGCAATCAGAGACCCGATTAGATCATTTTATATTTTGGTTAATATAAGATTTCAGGGAAATTCTATCACATTTGTTCAATTTACGTCGCTCATATTTCAGATAGCGTATTGGGCTAAGCGGCATCTCAAAGCGCCTGAAATGATGAGTGAAATGCACTATTAAACTTCTATGATAGGGCAATCAGAGACCCGATTAGATCATTTTATATTATGGTTATTTTAAGAATTCAGCGAAATTCTATCACATTTGTTCAATTTACGTCGCTCCTATTTCAGATAGCGTGTTGGGCTAAGCGGCATCTCAAAGCGCATGAAATGGCGAATGAAATGCACTATTAAACTTCTAGGCCAGGGCGAACAGAGACCCGATTAGATCATTTTACATTATCGTTAATAAAAGAATTCAGCGAAATTCTAACACATTTGTTCAATTTACATCGCTCCTATTTCAGATAGCGTATTGGGCTAAGCGGCATCTCTTAGCGCATGAAATGGCGAGTAAAATGCACTATTAAACTTCTAGGATAAGGCAAACAGAGACCCGATTAGATCATTTTACATTATGGTTCATAAAAGAATTCAGCGCAATTCTATCACATTTTTTCAACTTACGTCGCTCCTATTTCGAATAGCGTATTGGGCTAAGCGGCAGCTCAAAGCGCATGAAATGGCGAGTAAAATGCAATATTAAGCTTCTAGGGTACGGCAAACAGACACCCGATTAGATCATTTTATATTAAGGTTAATTTAAGAATTCAGCAAAATTCTATCACATTTGTTCAATTTACGTCGCTCCTATTTCAGATACCGTACTGGGCTCGGCGGCATCTTAAAGCGCGTGGAATGGCGAGTGAAATGCACTATTAGACATCGATGGTAGGGCGAACAGAGACCCGATTAGATCATTTTATATTATGGTTAATTTAAGAATTCAGCAAAATTCTATCACATTTGTTCAATTTACGTCGCTCCTATTTCAGATAGCGTATTGGGCTAAGCGGCATCTCAAAGCGCATGAAATGGCGAGTAAAATGCACTATCAAACTTCTAGGATAAGGCAAACAGAGACCCGATTAGATCATTTTATATTACGGTTAATATAAGAATTCAGCGTAATTCTATCACATTTGTTCAACTTACGTCGCTCCAATTTCAGGTAGCGTATTGGGCTAGGCGGCATCTCAAAGCGCATGAAATGACGAGTGAAATGCACTATGAAACTTCTAGGGTAGGGCAATCAGTGACCCGATTAGATCATTTTATATTATAGTTAATTTAAGAATTCAGCGAAATTCTATCACATTTGTTCAATTTACGTCGCTCCTATTTCAGATAGCGTATTGGGCTAAGCGGCATCTCAAAGCGCATGAAATGGCGAGTAAAATGCAATACTAAACTTCTAGGATAAGGCAAACAGGGACCCGATTAGATCATTTTATATTACGGTTAATATAAGAATTCAGCGTAATTCTATCACATTTGTTCAATTTACGTCGCTCCTATTTCAGATAGCGTATTGGGCTAAGCGGCATCTCAAAGCGCATGAAATGGCGAATGAAATGCACTATTAAACTTCTAGGCCAGGGCGAACAGAGACCCGATTAGATCATTTTACATTAGCGTTAATAAAAGAATTCAGCGAAATTCTAACACATTTGTTCAATTTACATCGCTCCTATTTCAGATAGCGTATTGGGCTAAGCGGCATCTCAAAGCGCATGAAATGGCGAATGAAATGCACTATTAAACTTCTAGGCCAGGGCGAACAGAGACCCGATTAGATCATTTTACATTAGCGTTAATAAAAGAATTCAGCGAAATTCTAACACATTTGTTCAATTTACATCGCTCCTATTTCAGATAGCGTATTGGGCTAAGCGGCATCTCAAAGCGCATGAAATGGCGAGTAAAATGCACTATTAAAGTTCTAGGGTAGGGCAAACAGAGACCCGATTAGATCATTTTATATTATGGTTAATTTAAGAATTGAGCGAAATTCTATCTCATTTGTTCAACTTACGTCGCTCGTAATTTAGATAGCGTACTGGGCTAGGCGGCATCTTAAAGCGCGTGGAATGGCCAGTAAAATGCACTGCTAAACTTCTATGATAGGGCAATCAGAGACCCGATTGGATCATTTTATATTTTGTTTAATATAAGATTTCAGGAAATTCTATCACATTTGTTTAATTTACGTCGCACCTATTTCAGATAGCGTATTGGGCTAAGCGGCATCTCAAAGCGCATGAAATGGCGAGTAAAATGCACTACTAAACTTCTATGATAGGGTAATCAGAGACCCGATTAGATCATTTTATATTTTGTTTAATATAAGATTTCAGGGAAATTCTATCACATTTGTTCAATTTACGTCGCTCCTATTTCAGATAGCGTATTGGGCTAAGCGGCATCTCAAAGCGCATGAAATGGCGAGTAAAATGCAATACTAAACTTCTAGGATAAGGCAAACACAGACCCGATTAGATCATTTTATATTTTGGTTAATATAAGAATTCAGCGAAATTCTATCACATTTGTTCAACTTACGTCGCTCCTATTTCAGATAGCGTATTGGGATAAGCGGCATCTCAAAGCGCATGAAATGGCGAGTAAAATGCACAATTAAACTATTAGGGTAGGGCAAACAGAGACCCGATTAGATCATTTTATATTATGGTTAATATAAGAATTCAGCGTAATTCTATCACATTTGTTCAACTTACGTCGCTCCTATTTCAGGTAGCGTACTGGGCTAGGCGGCATCTTAAAGCGCGTGAAATGGCGAGTAAAATGCACTATTAAACTTCTAGGATAAGGCAAACAGAGACCCGATTAGATCATTTTATATTACGGTTAATATAAGAATGCGGCGTAATTCTTTCACATTTGTTCAATTTACGTCGCTGCTATTCCAGATAGCTTATTGTGCTTAGCGGCATCTCAAAGCGCATGAAATGACGAGTGAAATGCACTATTAAACTTCTAGGGTAGGGCAAACAGAGACCCGATTAGATCATTTTATATTAGGTTACTTTAAGAATTCAGCGAAATTCTATCACATTTGTTCAATTTACGTCGCTCCTATTTCAGATAGCGTACTGTGCTAGACGGCATCTTAAGGCTCGTGGAATGGCGAGTAAAATGCAATATTAAACTTCTATGGTAGGGAAACCAGAGACCCGATTAGATCATTTTATATTAAGGTTACTTTAAGAATTCAGCGAAATTCTAACACATTTGTTCAATTTACGTGGCTCCTATTGCAGATGCCGTACTGGGCTCGGCGACATCTTAAAGCGCGTGGAATGGAGAGTGAAATGCACTATTAGACTTCTATGGTAGGGCGAACAGAGACCCGATTGGATCATTGTACATTAAAGTTAATATAAGAATTCACGGAAATTCTGTCACATTTGTTCAATTTACGTCGCTCCTATTTCAGATAGCGTATTGGGCTATGCGGCATCTCAAAGCGCATGAAATGGCGAGTAAAATGCGCTATTAAACTTCTAGGATAAGGCAAATAGAGACCCGATTAGATCATTTTATATTACGGTTAATATAAGAATTCAGCGTAATTCTATCACATTTGTTCAACTTACGTCGCTCCTATTTCAGATAGCGTATTGGGCTAAGCGGCATCTCAAAGCGCATGAAATGGCGACTAAAATGCACTATTTAACTTCTAGACTAGGGCGAACAGAGACCCGATTAGATCATTTTACATTTTGGTTAATAAAAAGAATTCAGCGAAATTCTATCACATTTGTTTGAATTTACGTCGCTCCTAATTCAGATAGCGTACTGGGATAGGCGGCATCTAAAAGCGCATGAAATGGCGAGAATAATGCACTATTAAACTTCTAGAATAAGGCAAACAGAGACCTGATTAGATCATTTTATATTATGGTTAATTTAAGAATTCAGCGAAATTCTATCACATTTGTTCAATTTACGTCGCTCCTATTTCAGATAGCATACTGGGCTAGGCGGCATCTTAAAGCGCGTGGAATGGCGAGTAAAACGCGCTATTAAACTTCTAGGATAAGGCGCACAGAGACCCGATTAGATCATTTTATATTACGGTTAATATAAGAATGCAGCGTAATTCTATCACATTTGTTCAATTTACGTCGCTCCTATTTGAGATAGCGTACTGGGCTAGGCGGCATCTTAAAGCGCATGGAATGGCGAGTAACATGCACCACTAAACTTCTATGATAAGTCAATCAGAGCCCCAATTAGATCATTTTATATTTTGTTCAATATAAGATTTCAGGGAAATTCTATCACATTTGTTCAATTTACGTCGCTCCTATTTCAGATAGCATACTGGGCTAGGCGGCATCTTAAAGCGCGTGGAATGGCTAGTAAAATGCACTACTAAGCTTCTATGATAGGGCAATCAGAGACCCGATAAGATCATTTTATATTTTGTTCAATATAAGATTTCAGGGAAATTCTATCACATTTTTTCAATTTACGTCGCTCTTATTTCAGATAGCGTATTAGGCTACGGGGCATCTCAAAGTGCATGAAATGGCGAATAAAATGCACTATTAAACTTGCAGGCTAGGGCGAACAGAGAACCGTTTAGATCATTTTACATTATGGTTAATAAAAGAATTCAGCGAAATTCTATCACATTTTTTCAATTTACGTCGCTCTTATTTCAGATAGCGTATTAGGCTACGGGGCATCTCAAAGTGCATGAAATGGCGAATAAAATGCACTATTAAACTTGCAGGCTAGGGCGAACAGAGAACCGATTAGATCATTTTACATTATGGTTAATAAAAGAATTCAGCGAAATTCTATCACATTTGTTCAACTTACGTCGCTCCTATTTCAGATAGCGTATTGGGCTACGCGGCATCTGAAAGCGCATGAAATGGCGAGTAAAATACACTATTAAACTTCTAGGGTAGGGCAAACAGAGACCCGATTAGATCATTTTATATTACGGTTAATATAAGAATTCAGCGTAATTCTATCACATTTGTTCAATTTACGTCGTTCCTATTTCAGATAGCATACTGGGCTAGGCGGCATCTTAAAGCGCGTGGAATGGCTAGTAAAATGCACTTCTAAGCTTCTATGATAGGGCAATCAGAGACCCGATTAGATCATTTTATATTTTGTTCAATATAAGATTTCAGGGAAATTCTATCACATTTGTTCAGTTTACGTCGCTCCTATTTCAGACAGCGTATTGGGCTACGCGGCATCTCAAAGCGCATGAAATGGCGAATACAATGCACTATTAAACTTCTAAGCTAGGGAGAACAGAGACCCGATTAGATCATTTTACATTATGGTTAATAAATGAATTCAGCGAAATTCTATCACATTTGTTCAACTTACGTCGCTCCTATTTCAGATAGCGTATTGGGATAAGCGGCATCTCAAAGCGCATGAAATGGCGAGTAAAATGCACAATTAAACTATTAGGGTAGGGCAAACAGAGACCCGATTAGATCATTTTATATTATGGTTAATATAAGAATTCAGCGTAATTCTATCACATTTGTTCAACTTACGTCGCTCCTATTTCAGGTAGCGTACTGGGCTAGGCGGCATCTTAAAGCGCGTGAAATGGCGAGTAAAATGCACTATTAAACTTCTAGGATAAGGCAAACAGAGACCCGATTAGATCATTTTATATTACGGTTAATATAAGAATGCGGCGTAATTCTTTCACATTTGTTCAATTTACGTCGCTGCTATTCCAGATAGCTTATTGTGCTTAGCGGCATCTCAAAGCGCATGAAATGACGAGTGAAATGCACTATTAAACTTCTAGGGGTAGGGCAAACAGAGACCCGATTAGATCATTTTATATTAAGGTTACTTTAAGAATTCAGCGAAATTCTATCACATTTGTTCAATTTACGTCGCTCCTATTTCAGATAGCGTACTGTGCTAGACGGCATCTTAAGGCTCGTGGAATGGCGAGTAAAATGCAATATTAAACTTCTATGGTAGGGAAACCAGAGACCCGATTAGATCATTTTATATTAAGGTTACTTTAAGAATTCAGCGAAATTCTAACACATTTGTTCAATTTACGTGGCTCCTATTGCAGATGCCGTACTGGGCTCGGCGACATCTTAAAGCGCGTGGAATGGAGAGTGAAATGCACTATTAGACTTCTATGGTAGGGCGAACAGAGACCCCGATTGGATCATTGTACATTAAAGTTAATATAAGAATTCACGGAAATTCTGTCACATTTGTTCAATTTACGTCGCTCCTATTTCAGATAGCGTATTGGGCTATGCGGCATCTCAAAGCGCATGAAATGGCGAGTTAAAATGCGCTATTAAACTTCTAGGATAAGGCAAATAGAGACCCGATTAGATCATTTTATATTACGGTTAATATAAGAATTCAGCGTAATTCTATCACATTTGTTCAACTTACGTCGCTCCTATTTCAGATAGCGTATTGGGCTAAGCGGCATCTCAAAGCGCATGAAATGGCGACTAAAATGCACTATTTAACTTCTAGACTAGGGCGAACAGAGACCCGATTAGATCATTTTACATTTTGGTTAATAAAAGAATTCAGCGAAATTCTATCACATTTGTTGAATTTACGTCGCTCCTAATTCAGATAGCGTACTGGGATAGGCGGCATCTAAAAGCGCATGAAATGGCGAGAATAATGCACTATTAAACTTCTAGAATAAGGCAAACAGAGACCTGATTAGATCATTTTATATTATGGTTAATTTAAGAATTCAGCGAAATTCTATCACATTTGTTCAATTTACGTCGCTCCTATTTCAGATACGCATACTGGGCTAGGCGGCATCTTAAAGCGCGTGGAATGGCGAGTAAAACGCGCTATTAAACTTCTAGGATAAGGCGCACAGAGACCCGATTAGATCATTTTATATTACGGTTAATATAAGAATGCAGCGTAATTCTATCACATTTGTTCAATTTACGTCGCTCCTATTTGAGATAGCGTACTGGGCTAGGCGGCATCTTAAAGCGCATGGAATGGCGAGTAACATGCACCACTAAACTTCTATGATAAGTCAATCAGAGCCCCAATTAGATCATTTTATATTTTGTTCAATATAAGATTTCAGGGAAATTCTATCACATTTGTTCAATTTACGTCGCTCCTATTTCAGATAGCGTACTGGGCTAGGCGGCATCTTAAAGCGCGTGGAATGGCTAGTAAAATGCACTACTAAGCTTCTATGATAGGGCAATCAGAGACCCGATAAGATCATTTTATATTTTGTTCAATATAAGATTTCAGGGAAATTCTATCACATTTTTTCAATTTACGTCGCTCTTATTTCAGATAGCGTATTAGGCTACGGGGCATCTCAAAGTGCATGAAATGGCGAATAAAATGCACTATTAAACTTGCAGGCTAGGGCGAACAGAGAACCGTTTAGATCATTTTACATTATGGTTAATAAAAGAATTCAGCGAAATTCTATCACATTTTTTCAATTTACGTCGCTCTTATTTCAGATAGCGTATTAGGCTACGGGGCATCTCAAAGTGCATGAAATGGCGAATAAAATGCACTATTAAACTTGCAGGCTAGGGCGAACAGAGAACCGATTAGATCATTTTACATTATGGTTAATAAAAGAATTCAGCGAAATTCTATCACATTTGTTCAACTTACGTCGCTCCTATTTCAGATAGCGTATTGGGCTACGCGGCATCTGAAAGCGCATGAAATGGCGAGTAAAATGCACTATTAAACTTCTAGGGTAGGGCAAACAGAGACCCGATTAGATCATTTTATATTACGGTTAATATAAGAATTCAGCGTAATTCTATCACATTTGTTCAATTTACGTCGTTCCTATTTCAGATAGCATACTGGGCTAGGCGGCATCTTAAAGCGCGTGGAATGGCTAGTAAAATGCACTTCTAAGCTTCTATGATAGGGCAATCAGAGACCCGATTAGATCATTTTTATATTTTGTTCAATATAAGATTTCAGGGAAATTCTATCACATTTGTTCAGTTTACGTCGCTCCTATTTCAGACAGCGTATTGGGCTACGCGGCATCTCAAAGCGCATGAAATGGCGAATACAATGCACTATTAAACTTCTAAGCTAGGGAGAACAGAGACCCGATTAGATCATTTTACATTATGGTTAATAAATGAATTCAGCGAAATTCTATCACATTTGTTCAATTTACGTCGCTCCTATTTCAGATAGCGTATTGGGCTAAGCGGCATCTCAAAGCGCATGAAATGGCGAATGAAATGCACTATTAAACTTCTAGGCCAGGGCGAACAGAGACCCGATTAGATCATTTTACATTATCGTTAATAAAAGAATTCAGCGAAATTCTATCACATTTGTTCAATTTACATCGCTCCTATTTCAGATAGCATACTGGGCTAGGCGGCATCTTAAAGCGCGTGGAATGGCTAGTAAAATGCACTTCTAAGCTTCTATGATAGGTCAATCAGAGCCCCAATTAGATCATTTTATATTTTGTTCAATATAAGATTTCAGGGAAATTCTATCACATTTGTTCAGTTTACGTCGCTCCTATTTCAGACAGCGTATTGGGCTACGCGGCATCTCAAAGCGCATGAAATGGCGAATACAATGCACTATTAAACTTCTAGGGTAGGGCAAACAGAGACCCGATTAGATAATTTCATATTATAGTTAATTTAAGAATTCAGCGAAATTCTATCACATTTGTTCAATTTACGTCGCTCCTATTTCAGATTGCGTATTGGGCTAAGCGGCATCTCAAAGCGCATGAAATGGTGAGTGAAATGCACTATCAAACTTCTAGGATAATTCAAACAGAGACCCGATTAGATCATTTTATATTACGGTTAATATAAGAATTCAGCGTAATTCTATCACATTTGTTCAACTAACGTCGCTCCTATTTCAGATAGCGTACTGGGCTAGGCGGCATCTCAAAGCGCATGAAATGGCGAGTAAAATACACTATTAAACTTCTAGGGCAGGGCAAACAGAGACCCGATTAGATCATTTTACATTAAGGTTATCATAAGAATTCAGCAAAATTCAATCACATTTGTTCAATTTACGTTGTTCCTATTTCAGATAGCATACTGGGCTAGGCGGCATCTTAAAGCGCGTGGAATGGCTAGTAAAATGCACTTCTAAGCTTCTATGATAGGGCAATCAGAGACCCGATTAGATCATTTTATATTTTGTTCAATATAATATTTCAGGGAAATTCTATCACATTTGTTCAATTTACGTCGCTCCTATTTCAGACACCGTATTGGGCTACGCGGCATCTCAAAGCGCATGAAATGACGAGTAAAATGCACTATTAAACTTCTAGGGTAGGGCAAACAGAGACCCGATTAGATAATTTCATATTATAGTTAATTTAAGAATTCAGCGAAATTCTATCACATTTGTTCAATTTACGTCGCTCCTATTTCAGATTGCGTATTGGGCTAAGCGGCATCTCAAAGCGCATGAAATGGCGAGTGAAATGCACTATCAAACTTCTAGGATAATTCAAACAGAGACCCGATTAGATCATTTTATATTACGGTTAATATAAGAATTCAGCGTAATTCTATCACATTTGTTCAACTTACGTCGCTCCTATTTCAGTTAGCGTACTGGGCTAGGCGGCATCTTAAAGCGCGTGGAAAGGCGAGTAAAATGCACAATTAAACTTCTATGATAGGGCAATCAGGGACCCGATCAGATCATTTTATATTTTGGTTAATATAAGAATTCAAGGAAATTCTATCACATTTGCTCAGTTTACGTCGCTCCTATTTCAGATAGCGTATTGGGCTAAGCGGCATCTCAAAGCGCATGAAATGGCGAGTGAAATGCACTATTAGACTTCTATGGTAGGGAAACCAGAGACCCGATTAGATCATTTTATATTAAGGTTACTTTAAGAATTCAGCGAAATTCTAACACATTTGTTCAATTTACGTGGCTCCTATTGCAGATGCCGTACTGGGCTCGGCGACATCTTAAAGCGCGTGGAATGGAGAGTGAAATGCACTATTAGACTTCTATGGTAGGGCGAACAGAGACCCGATTGGATCATTGTACATTAAGGTTAATATAAGAATTCACGGAAATTCTGTCACATTTGTTCAATTTACGTCGCTCCTATTTCAGATAGCGTATTGGGCTATGCGGCATCTCAAAGCGCATGAAATGGCGAGTAAAATGCGCTATTAAACTTCTAGGATAAGGGCAAATAGAGACCCGATTAGATCATTTTATATTACGGTTAATATAAGAATTCAGCGTAATTCTATCACATTTGTTCAACTTACGTCGCTCCTATTTCAGATAGCGTATTGGGCTAAGCGGCATCTCAAAGCGCATGAAATGGCGACTAAAATGCACTATTTAACTTCTAGACTAGGGCGAACAGAGACCCGATTAGATCATTTTACATTTTGGTTAATAAAAGAATTCAGCGAAATTCTATCACATTTGTTGAATTTACGTCGCTCCTAATTCAGATAGCGTACTGGGATAGGCGGCATCTAAAAGCGCATGAAATGGCGAGAATAATGCACTATTAAACTTCTAGAATAAGGCAAACAGAGACCCTGATTAGATCATTTTATATTATGGTTAATTTAAGAATTCAGCGAAATTCTATCACATTTGTTCAATTTACGTCGCTCCTATTTCAGATAGCATACTGGGCTAGGCGGCATCTTAAAGCGCGTGGAATGGCGAGTAAAACGCGCTATTAAACTTCTAGGATAAGGCGCACAGAGACCCGATTAGATCATTTTATATTACGGTTAATATAAGAATGCAGCGTAATTCTATCACATTTGTTCAATTTACGTCGCTCCTATTTGAGATAGCGTACTGGGCAGCGCATGGAATGGCGAGTAACATGCACCACTAAACTTCTATGATAAGTCAATCAGAGCCCCAATTAGATCATTTTATATTTTGTTCAATATAAGATTTCAGGGAAATTCTATCACATTTGTTCAATTTACGTGGCTCCGATTTCAGATAGCGTACTGGGCTAGGCGGCATCTTAAAGCGCGTGGAATGGCTAGTAAAATGCACTACTAAGCTTCTATGATAGGGCAATCAGAGACCCGATAAGATCATTTTATATTTTGTTCAATATAAGATTTCAGGGAAATTCTATCACATTTTTTCAATTTACGTCGCTCTTATTTCAGATAGCGTATTAGGCTACGGGGCATCTCAAAGTGCATGAAATGGCGAATAAAATGCACTATTAAACTTGCAGGCTAGGGCGAACAGAGAACCGTTTAGATCATTTTACATTATGGTTAATAAAAGAATTCAGCGAAATTCTATCACATTTTTTCAATTTACGTCGCTCTTATTTCAGATAGCGTATTAGGCTACGGGGCATCTCAAAGTGCATGAAATGGCGAATAAAATGCACTATTAAACTTGCAGGCTAGGGCGAACAGAGAACCGATTAGATCATTTTACATTATGGTTAATAAAAGAATTCAGCGAAATTCTATCACATTTGTTCAACTTACGTCGCTCCTATTTCAGATAGCGTATTGGGCTACGCGGCATCTGAAAGCGCATGAAATGGCGAGTAAAATACACTATTAAACTTCTAGGGTAGGGCAAACAGAGACCCGATTAGATCATTTTATATTACGGTTAATATAAGAATTCAGCGTAATTCTATCACATTTGTTCAATTTACGTCGTTCCTATTTCAGATAGCATACTGGGCTAGGCGGCATCTTCAAGCGCGTGGAATGGCTAGTAAAATGCACTTCTAAGCTTCTATGATAGGGCAATCAGAGACCCGATTAGATCATTTTATATTTTGTTCAATATAAGATTTCAGGGAAATTCTATCACATTTGTTCAGTTTACGTCGCTCCTATTTCAGACAGCGTATTGGGCTACGCGGCATCTCAAAGCGCATGAAATGGCGAATACAATGCACTATTAAACTTCTAAGCTAGGGAGAACAGAGACCCGATTAGATCATTTTACATTATGGTTAATAAATGAATTCAGCGAAATTCTATCACATTTGTTCAATTTACGTCGCTCCTATTTCAGATAGCGTATTGGGCTAAGCGGCATCTCAAAGCGCATGAAATGGCGAATGAAATGCACTATTAAACTTCTAGGCCAGGGCGAACAGAGACCCGATTAGATCATTTTACATTATCGTTAATAAAAGAATTCAGCGAAATTCTATCACATTTGTTCAATTTACATCGCTCCTATTTCAGATAGCATACTGGGCTAGGCGGCATCTTAAAGCGCGTGGAATGGCGAGTAAAATGCACTTCTAAGCTTCTATGATAGGTCAATCAGAGCCCCAATTAGATCATTTTATATTTTGTTCAATATAAGATTTCAGGGAAATTCTATCACATTTGTTCAGTTTACGTCGCTCCTATTTCAGACAGCGTATTGGGCTACGCGGCATCTCAAAGCGCATGAAATGGCGAGTAAAATGCACTATTAAACTTCTAGGGTAGGGCAAACAGAGACCCGATTAGATAATTTCATATTATAGTTAATTTAAGAATTCAGCGAAATTCTATCACATTTGTTCAATTTACGTCGCTCCTATTTCAGATTGCGTATTGGGCTAAGCGGCATCTCAAAGCGCATGAAATGGTGAGTGAAATGCACTATCAAACTTCTAGGATAATTCAAACAGAGACCCGATTAGATCATTTTATATTACGGTTAATATAAGAATTCAGCGTAATTCTATCACATTTGTTCAACTAACGTCGCTCCTATTTCAGATAGCGTACTGGGCTAGGCGGCATCTCAAAGCGCATGAAATGGCGAGTAAAATACACTATTAAACTTCTAGGGTAGGGCAAACAGAGACCCGATTAGATCATTTTACATTAAGGTTATCATAAGAATTCAGCAAAATTCAATCACATTTGTTCAATTTACGTTGTTCCTATTTCAGATAGCATACTGGGCTAGGCGGCATCTTAAAGCGCGTGGAATGGCTAGTAAAATGCACTTCTAAGCTTCTATGATAGGGCAATCAGAGACCCGATTAGATCATTTTATATTTTGTTCAATATAATATTTCAGGGAAATTCTATCACATTTGTTCAATTTACGTCGCTCCTATTTCAGACACCGTATTGGGCTACGCGGCATCTCAAAGCGCATGAAATGGCGAATACAATGCACTATTAAACTTCTAAGCTAGGGAGAACAGAGACCCTATTAGATCATTTTACATTATGGTTAATAAAAGAATTCAGCGAAATTCTATCACATTTGTTCAATTTACGTCGCTCCTATTTCAGATAGCGTATTGGGCTAAGCGGCATCTCAAAGCGCATGAAATGACGAGTAAAATGCACTATTAAACTTCTAGGGTAGGGCAAACAGAGACCCGATTAGATAATTTCATATTATAGTTAATTTAAGAATTCAGCGAAATTCTATCACATTTGTTCAATTTACGTCGCTCCTATTTCAGATTGCGTATTGGGCTAAGCGGCATCTCAAAGCGCATGAAATGGCGAGTGAAATGCACTATCAAACTTCTAGGATAATTCAAACAGAGACCCGATTAGATCATTTTATATTACGGTTAATATAAGAATTCAGCGTAATTCTATCACATTTGTTCAACTTACGTCGCTCCTATTTCAGTTAGCGTACTGGGCTAGGCGGCATCTTAAAGCGCGTGGAAAGGCGAGTAAAATGCACAATTAAACTTCTATGATAGGGCAATCAGGGACCCGATCAGATCATTTTATATTTTGGTTAATATAAGAATTCAAGGAAATTCTATCACATTTGCTCAGTTTACGTCGCTCCTATTTCAGATAGCGTATTGGGCTAAGCGGCATCTCAAAGCGCATGAAATGGCGAGTGAAATGCACTATTAGACTTCTATGGTAGGGCGAACAGAGACCCGATTGGATCATTTTACATTAAGGTTTATATAAGAATTCACGGAAATTCTATCACATTTGTTCAATTTACGTCGCTCCTATTTCAGATAGCCTACTGGGCTAGCCGGCGTCTTAGAGCGCGTGGAATGGCGAGTAAAATGCACTATTAAACTTCTAGGATAAGGCAAACAGAGACCCGATTAGATCATTTTATAATTTGGTTAATATAAGAATTCAGCGAAATTCTATCACATTTGTTCAATTTACGTCGCTCCTATTTCAGATAGCGTATTGGGCTAAGCGGACTCTCATAGCGCATGAAATGACGAGTAAAATGCACTATTAAACTTCTATGATAGGGCAATCAGAGATCCGATTAGATCATTTTATAATTTGGTTAATATAAGAATGCAGCGAAATTCTATCACATTTGTTCAAATTACGTAGCTCCTATTTCAGATAGCGTACTGGGCTAGGCGGCATCTTAAAGCGCATGAAATGGCGAGTGAAATGCACTCATAAACTTCAATGATAGGGCAATCAGAGAACCGATTACATCATTGTATATTTTGTTTAATATAAGATTTCAGGGAAATTCTATCACATTTGTTCAATTTACGTCGCTCCTGTTTCAGATAGCGTATTCGGGTAAGCGGCATCTCAGAGCGCATGAAATGGCGAATGGAATGCACTATTAAACTTCTAGGCTAGAGCGAACAGAGACCCGATCAGATCATTTTACATTATGGTTAATAAAAGAATTCAGCGAAATTCTATCACATTTGTTCAACTTACGTCGCTCCTATTTCATTTAGCGTATTGGGCTAAGCGGCATCTCAAAGCGCATGAAATGGCGAATAAAATGCACTATCAAACTTCTAGGGTAAGGCAAACAGAGACCCGATTAGATCATTTTATATTACGGTTAATAAAAGAATTCAGCGAAATTCTATCACATTTGTTCAATTTACATCGCTCCTATTTCAGATAGCGTATTGGGCTAAGCGGCATCTCAAAGCGCATGAAATGGCGAGTAAAATGCACTATCAAACTTCTAGGATAAGGCAAACAGAGACCCGATTAGATCATTTTATATTACGGTTAATATAAGAATTCAGCGTAATTCTATCACATTTGTTCAACTTACGTCGCTCCAATTTCAGGTAGCGTATTGGGCTAGGCGGCATCTCAAAGCGCATGAAATGGCGAGTGAAATGCACTCATAAACTTCAATGATAGGGCAATCAGAGAACCGATTACATCATTGTATATTTTGTTTAATATAAGATTTCAGGGAAATTCTATCACATTTGTTCAATTTACGTCGCTCCTGTTTCAGATAGCGTATTCGGGTAAGCGGCATCTCAGAGCGCATGAAATGGCGAATGGAATGCACTATTAAACTTCTAGGCTAGAGCGAACAGAGACCCGATCAGATCATTTTACATTATGGTTAATAAAAGAATTCAGCGAAATTCTATCACATTTGTTCAACTTACGTCGCTCCTATTTCATTTAGCGTATTGGGCTAAGCGGCATCTCAAAGCGCATGAAATGGCGAATAAAATGCACTATTAAACTTCTAGGGTAAGGCAAACAGAGACCCGATTAGATCATTTTATATTACGGTTAATAAAAGAATTCAGCGAAATTCTATCACATTTGTTCAATTTACATCGCTCCTATTTCAGATAGCGTATTGGGCTAAGCGGCATCTCAAATCTCATGAAATGGCGAGTAAAATGCACTATTAAACTTCTCGGCTAGGGCGAACAGAGACCCGATTATATCATTTTACATTATGGTTAATAAAAGAATTCAGCGAAATTCTATCACATTTGTTCAATCTACATCGCTCCTATTTCAGATAGCGTATTGGGCTAAGCGGCATCTCAAAGCGCATGAAATGGCGGGTAAAATGCACTATTAAGCTTCTAGGGTAGGGCAAACAGAGACCCGATTAGATAATTTCATATTATAGTTAATTTAAGAATTCAGCGAAATTCTATCACATTTGTTCAATTTACGTCGCTCCTATTTCAGATTGCGTATTGGGCTAAGCGGCATCTCAAAGCGCATGAAATGGCGAGTGAAATGCACTATTAAACTTCTAGGGTAGGGCGAACAGAGACTCGATTAGATCATTTTACATTAATGTTAATATAAGTATTCAGCGAAATTCTATCACATTTGTTCAATTTACGTCGCTCCTATTTCAGATAGCGTATTGGGCTAAGCGGCACCTCAAAGCGCATGAAATGGCGAGTGAAATGCACTATCAAACTTCTAGGATAATTCAAACAGAGACCCGATTAGATCATTTTATATTACGGTTAATATAAGAATTCAGCGAAATTCTATCACATTCGTTCAATTTACGTCTCTCCTATTTCAGATAGCGTATTGGGCTACGCGGCATCTCAAAGCGCATGAAATGACGAGTGGAATGCACGATTAAACTTCTAGGGTAGGGCGAACAGAGCCCGAACAGATCATTTTCCATTAAGGTTAATATATGAATTCAGGGAAATCTATCACATTTGTTCAATTTACGTCGCTCCTATTTCAGATAGCGTACTGGGCTAGGCGGCATCTTAAAGCGCATGAAATGACGAGTGAAATGCACTATTAAACTTCTAGGGTAGGGCGAACAGAGACTCGATTAGATCATTTTACATTAATGTTAATATGAGACTTCAGCGAAATTCTATCACATTTGTTCAATTTACGTCGCTCATATTTCAGATAGCGTATTGGGCTATGCGGCATCTCAAAGCACATGCAATGGCGAGTAAAATAGACTATTAAACTTCTAGGGTAGGGCAAACAAAGACCCGATTAAGTCATTTTATATTATGGTTAATTTAAGAATGCAGCGTAATTCTATCACATTCGTTCAATTTACGTCGCTTCTATTTCAGATAGCGTACTGGGCTAGGAGGCATCTTAAAGCGCGCGGCATGGGCAGTAAATACACTATTAAACTTCTATGATAGGGCAATCAGAGACCCGATTAGATCATTTCATATTTTTGTTAATATAAGAATTCAGCGAAATTCTATCACATTTGTTCAATTTACGTCGCTCCTATTTCAGATACCGTACTGGGCTCGGCGGCATCTTAAAGCGCGTGGAATGGCGAGTGAAATGCACTATTAGACATCGATGGTAGGGCGAACAGAGACCCGATTAGATCATTTTATATTATGGTTAATTTAAGAATTCAGCAAAATTCTATCACATTTGTTCAATTTACGTCGCTCCTATTTCAGATAGCGTATTGGGCTAAGCGGCATCTCAAAGCGCATGAAATGGCGAGTAAAATGCACTATCAAACTTCTAGGATAAGGCAAACAGAGACCCGATTAGATCATTTTATATTACGGTTAATATAAGAATTCAGCGTAATTCTATCACATTTGTTCAACTTACGTCGCTCCAATTTCAGGTAGCGTATTGGGCTAGGCGGCATCTCAAAGCGCATGAAATGACGAGTGAAATGCACTATTAAACTTCTAGGGTAGGGCAATCAGTGACCCGATTAGATCATTTTATATTATAGTTAATTTAAGAATTCAGCGAAATTCTATCACATTTGTTCAATTTACGTCGCTCCTATTTCAGATAGCGTATTGGGCTAAGCGGCATCTCAAAGCGCATGAAATGGCGAGTAAAATGCAATACTAAACTTCTAGGATAAGGCAAACAGGGACCCGATTAGATCATTTTATATTACGGTTAATATAAGAATTCAGCGTAATTCTATCACATTTGTTCAATTTACGTCGCTCCTATTTCAGATAGCGTATTGGGCTAAGCGGCATCTCAAAGCGCATGAAATGGCGAATGAAATGCACTATTAAACTTCTAGGCCAGGGCGAACAGAGACCCGATTAGATCATTTTACATTAGCGTTAATAAAAGAATTCAGCGAAATTCTAACACATTTGTTCAATTTACATCGCTCCTATTTCAGATAGCGTATTGGGCTAAGCGGCATCTCAAAGCGCATGAAATGGCGAATGAAATGCACTATTAAACTTCTAGGCCAGGGCGAACAGAGACCCGATTAGATCATTTTACATTAGCGTTAATAAAAGAATTCAGCGAAATTCTAACACATTTGTTCAATTTACATCGCTCCTATTTCAGATAGCGTATTGGGCTAAGCGGCATCTCAAAGCGCATGAAATGGCGAGTAAAATGCACTATTAAAGTTCTAGGGTAGGGCAAACAGAGACCCGATTAGATCATTTTATATTATGGTTAATTTAAGAATTGAGCGAAATTCTATCTCATTTGTTCAACTTACGTCGCTCGTAATTTAGATAGCGTACTGGGCTAGGCGGCATCTTAAAGCGCGTGGAATGGCCAGTAAAATGCACTGCTAAACTTCTATGATAGGGCAATCAGAGACCCGATTAGATCATTTTATATTTTGTTTAATATAAGATTTCAGGGAAATTCTATCACATTTGTTTAATTTACGTCGCACCTATTTCAGATAGCGTATTGGGCGAAGCGGCATCTCAAAGCGCTTGAAATGGCGAGTAAAATGCACTACTAAACTTCTATGATAGGGTAATCAGAGACCCGATTAGATCATTTTATATTTTGTTTAATATAAGATTTCAGGGAAATTCTATCACATTTGTTCAATTTACGTCGCTCCTATTTCAGATAGCGTATTGGGCTAAGCGGCATCTCAAAGCGCATGAAATGGCGAGTAAAATGCAATACTAAACTTCTAGGATAAGGCAAACACAGACCCGATTAGATCATTTTATATTTTGGTTAATATAAGAATTCAGCGAAATTCTATCACATTTGTTCAACTTACGTCGCTCCTATTTCAGATAGCGTATTGGGATAAGCGGCATCTCAAAGCGCATGAAATGGCGAGTAAAATGCACAATTAAACTATTAGGGTAGGGCAAACAGAGACCCGATTAGATCATTTTATATTATGGTTAATATAAGAATTCAGCGTAATTCTATCACATTTGTTCAACTTACGTCGCTCCTATTTCAGGTAGCGTACTGGGCTAGGCGGCATCTTAAAGCGCGTGAAATGGCGAGTAAAATGCACTATTAAACTTCTAGGATAAGGCAAACAGAGACCCGATTAGATCATTTTATATTACGGTTAATATAAGAATGCGGCGTAATTCTTTCACATTTGTTCAATTCACGTCGCTGCTATTCCAGATAGCTTATTGTGCTTAGCGGCATCTCAAAGCGCATGAAATGACGAGTGAAATGCACTATTAAACTTCTAGGGTAGGGCAAACAGAGACCCGATTAGATCATTTTATATTAAGGTTACTTTAAGAATTCAGCGAAATTCTATCACATTTGTTCAATTTACGTCGCTCCTATTTCAGATAGCGTACTGTGCTAGACGGCATCTTAAGGCTCGTGGAATGGCGAGTAAAATGCAATATTAAACTTCTATGGTAGGGAAACCAGAGACCCGATTAGATCATTTTATATTAAGGTTACTTTAAGAATTCAGCGAAATTCTATCACATTTGTTCAATTTACGTGGCTCCTATTGCAGATGCCGTACTGGGCTCGGCGACATCTTAAAGCGCGTGGAATGGAGAGTGAAATGCACTATTAGACTTCTATGGTAGGGCGAACAGAGACCCGATTGGATCATTGTACATTAAGGTTAATATAAGAATTCACGGAAATTCTGTCACATTTGTTCAATTTACGTCGCTCCTATTTCAGATAGCGTATTGGGCTATGCGGCATCTCAAAGCGCATGAAATGGCGAGTAAAATGCGCTATTAAACTTCTAGGATAAGGCGCACAGAGACCCGATTAGATCATTTTATATTACGGTTAATATAAGAATGCAGCGTAATTCTATCACATTTGTTCAACTTACGTCGCTCCTATTTGAGATAGCGTACTGGGCTAGGCGGCATCTTAAAGCGCATGGAATGGCGAGTAAAATGCACCACTAAACTTCTATGATAAGTCAATCAGAGCCCCAATTAGATCATTTTATATTTTGTTCAATATAAGATTTCAGGGAAATTCTATCACATTTGTTCAATTTACGTCGCTCCTATTTCAGATAGCATACTGGGCTAGGCGGCATCTTAAAGCGCGTGGAATGGCTAGTAAAATGCACTACTAAGCTTCTATGATAGGGCAATCAGAGACCCGATAAGATCATTTTATATTTTGTTCAATATAAGATTTCAGGGAAATTCTATCACATTTTTTCAATTTACGTCGCTCTTATTTCAGATAGCGTATTAGGCTACGGGGCATCTCAAAGTGCATGAAATGGCGAATAAAATGCACTATTAAACTTGCAGGCTAGGGCGAACAGAGAACCGTTTAGATCATTTTACATTATGGTTAATAAAAGAATTCAGCGAAATTCTATCACATTTTTTCAATTTACGTCGCTCTTATTTCAGATAGCGTATTAGGCTACGGGGCATCTCAAAGTGCATGAAATGGCGAATAAAATGCACTATTAAACTTGCAGGCTAGGGCGAACAGAGAACCGATTAGATCATTTTACATTATGGTTAATAAAAGAATTCAGCGAAATTCTATCACATTTGTTCAACTTACGTCGCTCCTATTTCAGATAGCGTATTGGGCTACGCGGCATCTGAAAGCGCATGAAATGGCGAGTAAAATGCACTATTAAACTTCTAGGGTAGGGCAAACAGAGACCCGATTAGATCATTTTATATTACGGTTAATATAAGAATTCAGCGTAATTCTATCACATTTGTTCAATTTACGTCGTTCCTATTTCAGATAGCATACTGGGCTAGGCGGCATCTTAAAGCGCGTGGAATGGCTAGTAAAATGCACTTCTAAGCTTCTATGATAGGGCAATCAGAGACCCGATTAGATCATTTTATATTTTGTTCAATATAAGATTTCAGGGAAATTCTATCACATTTGTTCAGTTTACGTCGCTCCTATTTCAGACAGCGTATTGGGCTACGCGGCATCTCAAAGCGCATGAAATGGCGAATACAATGCACTATTAAACTTCTAAGCTAGGGAGAACAGAGACCCGATTAGATCATTTTACATTATGGTTAATAAATGAATTCAGCGAAATTCTATCACATTTGTTCAATTTACGTCGCTCCTATTTCAGATAGCGTATTGGGCTAAGCGGCATCTCAAAGCGCATGAAATGGCGAATGAAATGCACTATTAAACTTCTAGGCCAGGGCGAACAGAGACCCGATTAGATCATTTTACATTATCGTTAATAAAAGAATTCAGCGAAATTCTATCACATTTGTTCAATTTACATCGCTCCTATTTCAGATAGCATACTGGGCTAGGCGGCATCTTAAAGCGCGTGGAATGGCTAGTAAAATGCACTTCTAAGCTTCTATGATAGGTCAATCAGAGCCCCAATTAGATCATTTTATATTTTGTTCAATATAAGATTTCAGGGAAATTCTATCACATTTGTTCAGTTTACGTCGCTCCTATTTCAGACAGCGTATTGGGCTACGCGGCATCTGAAAGCGCATGAAATGGCGAGTAAAATGCACTATTAAACTTGTAGGGTAGGGCAAACAGAGACCCGATTAGATAATTTCATATTATAGTTAATTTAAGAATTCAGCGAAATTCTATCACATTTGTTCAATTTACGTCGCTCCTATTTCAGATTGCGTATTGGGCTAAGCGGCATCTCAAAGCGCATGAAATGGTGAGTGAAATGCACTATCAAACTTCTAGGATAATTCAAACAGAGACCCGATTAGATCATTTTATATTACGGTTAATATAAGAATTCAGCGTAATTCTATCACATTTGTTCAACTAACGTCGCTCCTATTTCAGATAGCGTACTGGGCTAGGCGGCATCTCAAAGCGCATGAAATGGCGAGTAAAATACACTATTAAACTTCTAGGGCAGGGCAAACAGAGACCCGATTAGATCATTTTACATTAAGGTTATCATAAGAATTCAGCAAAATTCAATCACATTTGTTCAATTTACGTTGTTCCTATTTCAGATAGCATACTGGGCTAGGCGGCATCTTAAAGCGCGTGGAATGGCTAGTAAAATGCACTTCTAAGCTTCTATGATAGGGCAATCAGAGACCCGATTAGATCATTTTATATTTTGTTCAATATAATATTTCAGGGAAATTCTATCACATTTGTTCAATTTACGTCGCTCCTATTTCAGACACCGTATTGGGCTACGCGGCATCTCAAAGCGCATGAAATGGCGAATACAATGCACTATTAAACTTCTAAGCTAGGGAGAACAGAGACCCTATTAGATCATTTTACATTATGGTTAATAAAAGAATTCAGCGAAATTCTATCACATTTGTTCAATTTACGTCGCTCCTATTTCAGATAGCGTATTGGGCTAAGCGGCATCTCAAAGCGCATGAAATGACGAGTAAAATGCACTATTAAACTTCTAGGGTAGGGCAAACAGAGACCCGATTAGATAATTTCATATTATAGTTAATTTAAGAATTCAGCGAAATTCTATCACATTTGTTCAATTTACGTCGCTCCTATTTCAGATTGCGTATTGGGCTAAGCGGCATCTCAAAGCGCATGAAATGGCGAGTGAAATGCACTATCAAACTTCTAGGATAATTCAAACAGAGACCCGATTAGATCATTTTATATTACGGTTAATATAAGAATTCAGCGTAATTCTATCACATTTGTTCAACTTACGTCGCTCCTATTTCAGTTAGCGTACTGGGCTAGGCGGCATCTTAAAGCGCGTGGAAAGGCGAGTAAAATGCACAATTAAACTTCTATGATAGGGCAATCAGGGACCCGATCAGATCATTTTATATTTTGGTTAATATAAGAATTCAAGGAAATTCTATCACATTTGCTCAGTTTACGTCGCTCCTATTTCAGATAGCGTATTGGGCTAAGCGGCATCTCAAAGCGCATGAAATGGCGAGTGAAATGCACTATTAGACTTCTATGGTAGGGCGAACAGAGACCCGATTGGATCATTTTACATTAAGGTTTATATAAGAATTCACGGAAATTCTATCACATTTGTTCAATTTACGTCGCTCCTATTTCAGATAGCCTACTGGGCTAGCCGGCGTCTTAGAGCGCGTGGAATGGCGAGTAAAATGCACTATTAAACTTCTAGGATAAGGCAAACAGAGACCCGATTAGATCATTTTATAATTTGGTTAATATAAGAATTCAGCGAAATTCTATCACATTTGTTCAATTTACGTCGCTCCTATTTCAGATAGCGTATTGGGCTAAGCGGACTCTCATAGCGCATGAAATGACGAGTAAAATGCACTATTAAACTTCTATGATAGGGCAATCAGAGATCCGATTAGATCATTTTATAATTTGGTTAATATAAGAATGCAGCGAAATTCTATCACATTTGTTCAAATTACGTAGCTCCTATTTCAGATAGCGTACTGGGCTAGGCGGCATCTTAAAGCGCATGAAATGGCGAGTGAAATGCACTCATAAACTTCAATGATAGGGCAATCAGAGAACCGATTACATCATTGTATATTTTGTTTAATATAAGATTTCAGGGAAATTCTATCACATTTGTTCAATTTACGTCGCTCATATTTCAGATAGCGTATTGGGCTAAGCGGCATCTCAAAGCGCCTGAAATGGCGAGTAAAATGCACTATTATACTTCTAGGGTAGGGCAAACAGAGACCCGATTAGATCATTTTGTATTATGGTTAATTTAAGAATTCAGCAAAATTCTATCACATTTGTTCAATTTACGTCGTTCCTATTTCAGATAGCGTACTGGGTTAGGCGGCATCTTAAAGGGCGTGGAAGGGCGAGTAAAATGCACGAATAAACTTCTATGATAGGGCAATCAGAGACCCGATTAGATCATTTTATATTTTGTTTAATATTAGATTTCAGGGAAATTCTATCACATTTGTTCTATTTACGTCGCTCATATTCCAGATAGCGCATTGGGCTAAGCGGCATCTCAAAGCGCATGAAATGGCGAATAAAATGCACTATTAAACTTCTAGGGTAAGGCAAACAGAGACCCGATTAGATCATTTTATATTACGGTTAATAAAAGAATTCAGCGAAATTCTATCACATTTGTTCAATTTACATCGCTCCTATTTCAGATAGCGTATTGGGCTAAGCGGCATCTCAAATCTCATGAAATGGCGAGTAAAATGCACTATTAAACTTCTCGGCTAGGGCGAACAGAGACCCGATTATATCATTTTACATTATGGTTAATAAAAGAATTCAGCGAAATTCTATCACATTTGTTCAATCTACATCGCTCCTATTTCAGATAGCGTATTGGGCTAAGCGGCATCTCAAAGCGCATGAAATGGCGGGTAAAATGCACTATTAAACTTCTAGGGTAGGGCAAACAGAGACCCGATTAGATAATTTCATATTATAGTTAATTTAAGAATTCAGCGAAATTCTATCACATTTGTTCAATTTACGTCGCTCCTATTTCAGATTGCGTATTGGGCTAAGCGGCATCTCAAAGCGCATGAAATGGCGAGAGAAATGCACTATTAAACTTCTAGGGTAGGGCGAACAGAGACCCGATTAGATCATTTTACATTAATGTTAATATAAGTATTCAGCGAAATTCTATCACATTTGTTCAATTTACGTCGCTCCTATTTCAGATAGCGTATTGGGCTAAGCGGCACCTCAAAGCGCATGAAATGGCGAGTGAAATGCACTATCAAACTTCTAGGATAATTCAAACAGAGACCCGATTAGATCATTTTATATTACGGTTAATATAAGAATTCAGCGAAATTCTATCACATTCGTTCAATTTACGTCTCTCCTATTTCAGATAGCGTATTGGGCTACGCGGCATCTCAAAGCGCATGAAATGACGAGTGGAATGCACGATTAAACTTCTAGGGTAGGGCGAACAGAGCCCGAACAGATCATTTTCCATTAAGGTTAATATATGAATTCAGGGAAATCTATCACATTTGTTCAATTTACGTCGCTCCTATTTCAGATAGCGTACTGGGCTAGGCGGCATCTTAAAGCGCATGAAATGACGAGTGAAATGCACTATTAAACTTCTAGGGTAGGGCGAACAGAGACTCGATTAGACCATTTTACATTAATGTTAATATGAGAATTCAGCGAAATTCTATCACATTTGTTCAATTTACGTCGCTCATATTTCAGATAGCGTATTGGGCTATGCGGCATCTCAAAGCACATGCAATGGCGAGTAAAATAGACTATTAAACTTCTAGGGTAGGGCAAACAAAGACCCGATTAAATCATTTTATATTATGGTTAATTTAAGAATGCAGCGTAATTCTATCACATTCGATCAATTTACGTCGCTTCTATTTCAGATAGCGTACTGGGATAGGAGGCATCTTAAAGCGCGCGGCATGGGCAGTAAAATACACTATTAAACTTCTATGATAGGGCAATCAGAGACCCGATTAGATCATTTCATATTTTGGTTAATATAAGAATTCAGCGAAATTCTATCACATTTGTTCAATTTACGTCGCTCCTATTTCAGATAGCGTATTGGGCTAAGCGGCATCTCAAAGCGCATGAAATGGCGAATGAAATGCACCATTAAACTTCTAGGCCAGGGCGAACAGAGACCCGATTAGATCATTTTACATTATCGTTAATAAAAGAATTCAGCGAAATTCTAACACATTTGTTCAATTTACATCGCTCCGATTTCAGATAGCGTATTGGGCTAAGCGGCATCTCAAAGCGCATGAAATGGCGAGTAAAATGCACTATTAAACTTCTAGGGTAGGGCAAACAGAGGCCCGATTAGATCAATTTATATTATGGTTAATTTAAGAATTCAGCGAAATTCTATCACATTTGTTCAATTTACGTCGCTCTTATTTCAGATAGCGTATTGGGCTAAGCGGCATCTCAAAGCGCATGAAATGGCGAATGAAATGCACTATTAAACTTCTAGGCCAGGGCGAACAGAGACCCGATTAGATCATTTTACATTATCGTTAATAAAAGAATTCCGCGAAATTCTAACACATTTGTTCAATTTACATCGCTCCTATTTCAGATAGCGTATTGGGCTAAGCGGCATCTCAAAGCGCATGAAATGACGAGTAAAATGCACTATTAAACTTCTAGGGTAGGGCAAACAGAGACCCGGTCAGATAATTTCATATTATAGTTAATTTAAGAATTCAGAGAAATTCTATCACATTTGTTCAATTTACGTCGCTCCTATTTCAGATTGCGTATTGGGCTAAGCGGCATCTCAAAGCGCATGAAATGGCGAGTGAAATGCACTATCAAACTTCTAGGATAATTCAAACAGAGACCCGATTAGATCATTTTATATTTTGGTTAATATAAGATTTCAGGGAAATTCTATCACATTTGTTCAATTTACGTCGCTCATATTTCAGATAGCGTATTGGGCTAAGCGGCATCTCAAAGCGCCTGAAATGATGAGTGAAATGCACTATTAAACTTCTATGATAGGGCAATCAGAGACCCGATTAGATCATTTTATATTATGGTTATTTTAAGAATTCAGCGAAATTCTATCACATTTGTTCAATTTACGTCGCTCCTATTTCAGATAGCGTGTTGGGCTAAGCGGCATCTCAAAGCGCATGAAATGGCGAATGAAATGCACTATTAAACTTCTAGGCCAGGGCGAACAGAGACCCGATTAGATCATTTTACATTATCGTTAATAAAAGAATTCAGCGAAATTCTAACACATTTGTTCAATTTACATCGCTCCTATTTCAGATAGCGTATTGGGCTAAGCGGCATCTCTTAGCGCATGAAATGACGAGTAAAATGCACTATTAAACTTCTAGGATAAGGCAAGCAGAGACCCGATTAGATCATTTTACATTATGGTTCATAAAAGAATTCAGCGCAATTCTATCACATTTTTTCAACTTACGTCGCTCCTATTTCGGATAGCGTATTGGGCTAAGCGGCAGCTCAAAGCGCATGAAATGGCGAGTAAAATGCAATATTAAGCTTCTAGGGTACGGCAAACAGACACCCGATTAGATCATTTTATATTAAGGTTAATTTAAGAATTCAGCAAAATTCTATCACATTTGTTCAATTTACGTCGCTCCTATTTCAGATACCGTACTGGGCTCGGCGGCATCTTAAAGCGCGTGGAATGGCGAGTGAAATGCACTATTAGACATCGATGGTAGGGCGAACAGAGACCCGATTAGATCATTTTATATCATGGTTAATTTAAGAATTCAGCAAAATTCTATCACATTTGTTCAATTTACGTCGCTCCTATTTCAGATAGCGTATTGGGCTAAGCGGCATCTCAAAGCGCATGAAATGGCGAGTAAAATGCACTATCAAACTTCTAGGATAAGGCAAACAGAGACCCGATTAGATCATTTTATATTACGGTTAATATAAGAATTCAGCGTAATTCTATCACATTTGTTGAACTTACGTCGCTCCAATTTCAGGTAGCGTATTGGGCTAGGCGGCATCTCAAAGCGCATGAAATGACGAGTGAAATGCACTATTAAACTTCTAGGGTAGGGCAATCAGTGACCCGATTAGATCATTTTATATTATAGTTAATTTAAGAATTCAGCGAAATTCTATCACATTTGTTCAATTTACGTCGCTCCTATTTCAGATAGCGTATTGGGCTAAGCGGCATCTCAAAGCGCATGAAATGGCGAGTAAAATGCAATACTAAACTTCTAGGATAAGGCAAACAGGGACCCGATTAGATCATTTTATATTACGGTTAATATAAGAATTCAGCGTAATTCTATCACATTTGTTCAACTTACGTCGCTCCTAATTTAGATAGCGTACTGGGCTAGGCGGCATCTTAAAGCGCATGAAATGACGAGTGAAATGCACTATTAAACTTCTAGGGTAGGGCGAACAGAGACTCGATTAGACCATTTTACATTAATGTTAATATGAGAATTCAGCGAAATTCTATCACATTTGTTCAATTTACGTCGCTCATATTTCAGATAGCGTATTGGGCTATGCGGCATCTCAAAGCACATGCAATGGCGAGTAAAATAGACTATTAAACTTCTAGGGTAGGGCAATCAGTGACCCGATTAGATCATTTTATATTATAGTTAATTTAAGAATTCAGCGAAATTCTATCACATTTGTTCAATTTACGTCGCTCCTATTTCAGATAGCGTATTGGGCTAAGCGGCATCTCAAAGCGCATGAAATGGCGAGTAAAATGCAATACTAAACTTCTAGGATAAGGCAAACAGGGACCCGATTAGATCATTTTATATTACGGTTAATATAAGAATTCAGCGTAATTCTATCACATTTGTTCAACTTACGTCGCTCCTAATTTAGATAGCGTACTGGGCTAGGCGGCATCTTAAAGCGCGTGGAATGGCGAGTAAACTGCACTGCTAAACTTCTATGATAGGGCAATCAGAGACCCGATTAGATAATTTTATATTATAGTTAATTTAAGAATTCAACAAAATTCTATCACATTCGTTCAATTTAGGTGGCACCTATTTCAGATAGCGTATTGGGCTAAGCGGCATCTCAAAGCGCATGAAATGGCGAGTGAAATGCACTATATGACTTCTATGGTAGGGCGAACAGAGACCCGATTAGATCAGTTTACATTGAGGTTAATATAAGAATTCACAGAAATTCTATCACATTTGTTCAATTTACGTAGCTCCTATTTCAGATAGCGTATTGGGCTATACGGCATCTCAAAGCGCATGAAATGGCGAGTAAAATGCACTGTTAAACTTCTAGGGTAGGGCAAACAGAGACCCGATTAGATCATTTGTTATTATGGTTAATTTAAGAATTCAGCGAAATTCTATCACATTTGTTCAATTTATGTCGCTCCTGTTTCAGATAGCGTATTGGGCTAAGCGGCATCTCGAAGCGCATGAAATGGCGAGTATAATGCACTATTAAACTTCTAGGGTAAGGCAAACAGAGGCCCGATTACATCATTTTATATAACGGTTAATATAAGAATGCAGCGTAATTCTATCACATTTGTTCAACTTACGTCGCTCACATTTCAGATAGCGTACTGGGCTAGGCGGCATCTTAAAGCGCATGAAATGGCGAGTAAAATGCATTGTTAAACATCTATGATAGGGCAAACAGAGGCCCGATTACATCATTTTACATTAAGGTTAATATAAGAATTCAGGGAAATTCTATCACATTTGTTCAATTTACGTCGCTCCTATTCCAGATAACGTATTGGGCTAAGCGGCATCTCAAAGCGCATGAAATGACGAGTGAAATGCACTATTAAACTTCTAGGGTAGGGCAATCAGTGACCCGATTAGATCATTTTATATTATAGTTAATTTAAGAATTCAGCGAAATTCTATCACATTTGTTCAATTTACGTCGCTCCTATTTCAGATAGCGTATTGGGCTAAGCGGCATCTCAAAGCGCATGAAATGGCGAGTAAAATGCAGTACTAAACTTCTAGGATAAGGCAAACAGAGACCCGATTAGATCATTTTATATTACGGTTAATATAAGAATTCAGCGTAATTCTGTCACATTCGTTCAACTTACGTCGCTCCTATTTCAGGTAGCGTACTGGGCTAGGCGGCATCTTAAAGCGCGTGGAATGGCGAGTAAAATGCACTATTAAACTTCTAGGATAAGGCAAACAGAGACCTGATTAGATCATTTTATATTACGGTTAATATAAGAATTCGGCGTAATTCTATCACATTTGTTCAATTTACGTCGCTGCTATTCCAGATAGCATATTGTGCTTAGCGGCATCTCAAAGCGCATGAAATGACGAGTGAAATGCACTATTAAACTTCTACGATAAGGCAAACAGAGACCCGATTAGATCATTTTATATTTTGGTTAATATAAGAATTCAGCGAAATTCTATCACATTTGTTTAATTTACGTCGCTCCTATTTCAGATAGCGTATTGGGCAAAGCGGCATCTCAAAGCGTATGAAATGGCGAATAAAATGCACTATTAAAGTTCTAGGGTAGGGCAAACAGAGACCCGATTAGATCATTTTATATTATGGTTAATTTAAGAATTGAGCGAAATTCTATCTCATTTGTTCAACTTACGTCGCTCCTAATTTAGATAGCGTACTGGGCTAGGCGGCATCTTAAAGCGCGTGGAATGGCCAGTAAAATGCACTGCTAAACTTCTATGATAGGGCAATCAGAGACCCGATTAGATCATTTTATATTTTGTTTAATATAAGATTTCAGGGAAATTCTATCACATTTGTTTAATTTACGTCGCACCTATTTCAGATAGCGTATTGGGCGAAGCGGCATCTCAAAGCGCTTGAAATGGCGAGTAAAATGCACTATTAAACTTCTAGGGTAGGGCAAACAAAGACTCGATTAGATAATTTTATATTATGGTTAATTTAAGAATTCAGCAAAATTCTATCACATTTGTTCAATGTACGTCGCTCCTATTTCGGATAGCGTACTGGGCTAAGCGGCACCCTAAAGCGCGTGGAGTGGCGAGTAAAATGCACTATTAATCTTCTATGATAGGGCAATCAGAGACCCGATTAGATCATTTTATATTTTGGTTAATATAAGAATTCAGCGAAATTCTATCACATTTGTTCAATTTACGTGGCTCCTATTTCAGATAGCGTATTGGGCTAAGCGGGATCTCAAAGCGCATGAAATGGCGACTAAAATGCACTATTAAACTTCTATGATTGGGCAATCAGAGACCCGATTAGATCATTTTATATTTTGGTTAATATAAGAATTCAGCGAAATTCTATCACATTTGTTCAATTTACGTCGCTCCTATTACAGATAACTTATTGTGCTTAGCGGCATCTCAAAGCGCATGAAGTGGCGAGAGAAATGCACTATTAAACTTCTAGGGTAGTGCAAACACAGACCCGATTAGATCATTTTACATTATGGTTAATGTAAGAATTCAGCGTAATTCTATCACATTTGTTCAACTTACGTCGCTCCTATTTCAGATAGCGTATTGGGCTAAGCGGCATCACGAAGCGCATGAAATGGCGAACAAAATGCACTATTAAACTTCTAGGCTATGGCGAACAGAGACCAGATTAAATCATTTTATATTTTGGTTAACATAAGAATTCTGCGAAATTCTATCACATTTGTTCAATTTACGTCGCTCCTATTTCAGATAGCGTATTGGGCTATGCGTCATCTCAAAGCGCATGAAATGACGAGTAAAATGCACTATTAAACTTCTAGGGTAGGGCAAACAGAGACCCGATTAGATCATTTTATATTATTGTTAATTTAAGAATTCAGCAAAATTCTATCACATTTGTTCAATGTACGTCGCTCCTATTTCGGATAGCGCACTGGGCTAAGCGGCACCCTAAAGCGCGTGGAGTGGCGAGTAAAATGCACTATTAATCTTCTATGATAGGGCAATCAGAGACCCGATTAGATCATTTTATATTTTAGTTAATATAAGAATTCAGCGAAATTCTATCACAATTGTTCTATTTACGTCGCTCGTATTTCAGATAGCTTATTGTGCTTAGCGGCATCTCAAAGCGCATGAAATGACGAGTGAAATGCACTATTAAACTTCTAGGGTAGGGCAAACAGAGACCCGATTAGATCATTTTATATTTTGGTTCATATAAGAATTCAGCGAAATTCTATCACATTTGTTCAATTTACGTCGCTCATATTTCAGATAGCGTATTGCACTAAGCGGCATCTCAAAGCGCATGAAATGGCAAGTAAAATGCACTATTAAACTTCTAGGGTAGGGCCAACAGAGACCCGATTAAATCATTTTATATTGTAGTTAATTTAAGAATTCAGCGAAATTCTATCACATTTGTTCAATTTACGTCGCTCCTATTTCAGATATCGTATTGGGCTAAGCGGCATCTCAAAGCGCATGAAATGGCGAGTAAAATGCAATGCTAAACTTCTAGGATATGGCAAACAGAGACCCGATTAGATCATTTTATATTATAGTTAATTTAAGAATTCAGCGAAATTCTATCACATTTGTTCAACTTACGTCGCTCACATTTCAGATAGCGTATTGCACTAAGCGGCATCTCAAAGCGCATGAAATGGCGAGTAAAATGCACTATTAAACTTCTAGGGTAGGGCCAACAGAGACCCGATTAGATCATTTTATATTGTAGTTAATTTAAGAATTCAGCGAAATTCTATCACATTTGTTCAATTTACGTCGCTCCTATTACAGATAGCGTATTGGGCTAAGCGGCATCTCAAAGCGCATGAAATGGCGAGTAAAATGCAATGCTAAACTTCTAGGATAAGGCAAACAGAGACCCGATTAGATCATTTTATATTATAGTTAATTTAAGAATTCAGCGAAATTCTATCACATTTGTTCAATTTACGTCGCTCATATTTCAGATAGCGCATTGGGCTAAGCGGCATCTCAATGCGCATGAAATGTCGAGCAAAATGCACTATTAAACTTCTAGGGTAGGGCAATCAGAGACCCGATTAGATCATTTTATATTATAGTTAATTTAAGAATTCAGCGAAATTCTATCACATTTGTTCAATTTACGTCGCTCCTATTTCAGATAGCGTATTGGGCGAAGCGGTATCTCAAAGCGCATGAAGTGGCGAGTAAAATGCAATACTAAACTTCTAGGATAAGGCAAACAGAGACCCGATTAGATCATTTTATATTATGGTTAATATAAGAATTCAGCGTAATTCTATCACATTTGATCTACTTACGTCGCTCCTAATTTAGATAGCGTACTGGGCTAGGCGGCATCTTAAAGCGCGTGGAATGGCGAGTAAAATTCACTGCTAAACTTCTATGATAAGGCAATCAGAGACCCGATTAGATCATTTTATATTTTGTTTAATATAAGATTTCAGGGAAATTCTATCACATTTGTTCAATTTACGTCGCTCCTATTTCAGATAGCGTATTGGGCTAAGCGGCATCTCAAGGCGCATGAAATGGCGAATAAAATGCGCTATTAAACTTCTAGGCTAGGGCGAACAGAGACCCGATTAGATCATTTTACATTCTGGTTCTTAAAAGAATTCAGCGAAATTCTATCACATTTGTTCAACGTACGTCGCTCCTATTTCAGATAGCGTATTGGGATAAGCGGCATCGAAAAGCGCATGAAATGGCGAGTAAAATGCACAATTAAACTACTAGGGTAGGGCAAACAGAGACCCGATTAGATCATTTTATATTGTGGTTAATTTAAGAATTCAGCAAAATTCTATCACATTTGTTCAACTTACGTCGCTCCTATTTCAGGTAGCGTACTGGGCTAGGCGGCATCTTAAAGCGCGTGGAATGGCGAGTAAAATGCACTATTAAGCTACTAGGATAAGGCAAACAGAGACCCGATTAGATCATTTTATATTACGGTTAATATAAGAATGCGGCGTAATTCTTTCACATTTGTTCAATTTACGTCGCTGCTATTCCAGATAGCTTATTGTGCTCAGCGGCATCTCAAAGCGCATGAAATGGCGAGTGAAATGCACTATTAAACTTCTAGGGTAGGGCAAACAGAGATCCGATTAGATCATTTTATATTATGGTTAATTTAAGATGTCAGCGAAATTCTATCACATTTTTTCAACTTACGTCGCTCCTATTTCAGATAGCGTATTGGGATGAGCGGCATCTCAAAGCGCATGAAATGGCGAGTAAAATGCACAATTAAACTATTAGGGTAGGGCATACAGAGACCCGATTAGATCATTTTATATTATGGTTAATATAAGAATTCAGCGTAATTCTATCACATTTGTTCAACTTACGTCGCTCCTATTTCAGGTAGCGTACTGGGCTAGGCGGCATCTTAAAGCGCGTGAAATGGCGAGTAAAATGCACTATTAAACTTCTAGGATAAGGCAAACAGAGACCCGATTAGATCATTTTATATAACGGTTAATATAAGAATGCGGCGTAATTCTTTCACATTTGTTCAATTTACGTCGCTGCTATTCCAGATAGCTTATTGTGCTTAGCGGCATCTCAAAGCTCATGAAATGACGAGTGAAATGCACTATTAAACTTCTAGGGTAGGGCAAACAGAGACCCGATTAGATCATTTTATATTCAGGTTACTTTAAGAATTCAGCGAAATTCTATCACATTTATTCAATTTACGTCGCTCCTATTTCAGATAGCGTACTGTGCTAGACGGCATCTTAAGGCGCGTGGAATGGCGAGTAAAATGCACTATTAAACTTCTATGGTAGGGAAACCAGAGACCCGATTAGATCATTTTATATTAAGGTTACTTTAAGAATTCAGCGAAATCCTATCACATTTGTTCAATTTACGTCGCTCCTATTTCAAATAGCTTATTGGGCGAAGCGGCGTCTCAAAGCGCATGAAATGACGAGTGATATGCACTATTAAACTTCTAGGGTAGCGCAAACAGAGACCCGATTAGATCATTTGATATTATGGTTAATTTAAGAATTCAGCGAAATTCTATCACATTTGTTCAATTTACGTCGCTCCTATTTCAGATAGCGTATTGGGAGAAGCGGCATCTCAAAGCGCATGAAATGGCGAGTAAAATGCACTATTAAACTTCTAGGGTAGGGCGAACAGAGACCCGATTAGATCATTTTACATTAAGGTTAATATAAGTCTTCAGCGAAATTCTATCACATTTGTTCAATTTACGTCGCTCTTATTTCAGATAGCGTATTGGGCTACGCGGCATCTCAAAGCGCATGAAATGACGAGTGAAATGCACTATTAAACTTCTAGGGTAGGGCAAACAGAGACCCGATTAGATCATTTTATATTATGGTTAATTTAAGATGTCAGCGAAATTCTATCACATTTTTTCAACTTACGTCGCTCCTATTTGAGATAGCGTATTGGGATGAGCGGCATCTCAAAGCGCATGAAATGGCGAGTAAAATGCACAATTAAACTATTAGGGTAGGGCAAACAGAGACCCGATTAGATCATTTTATATTATGGTTAATATAAGAATTCAGCGTAATTCTATCACATTTGTTCAACTTACGTCGCTCCTATTTCAGGTAGCGTACTGGCTAGGCGGCATCTTAAAGCGCGTGAAATGGCGAGTAAAATGCACTATTAAACTTCTAGGATAAGGCAAACAGAGACCCGATTAGATCATTTTATATAACGGTTAATATAAGAATGCGGCGTAATTCTTTCACATTTGTTCAATTTACGTCGCTGCTATTCCAGATAGCTTATTGTGCTTAGCGGCATCTCAAAGCTCATGAAATGACGAGTGAAATGCACTATTAAACTTCTAGGGTAGGGCAAACAGAGACCCGATTAGATCATTTTATATTAAGGTTACTTTAAGAATTCAGCGAAATTCTATCACATTTGTTCAATTTACGTCGCTCCTATTTCAGATAGCGTACTGTGCTAGACGGCATCTTAAGGCGCGTGGAATGGCGAGTAAAATGCACTATTAAACTTCTATGGTAGGGAAACCAGAGACCCGATTAGATCATTTTATATTAAGGTTACTTTAAGAATTCAGCGAAATCCTATCACATTTGTTCAATTTACGTCGCTCCTATTTCAAATAGCTTATTGGGCGAAGCGGCGTCTCAAAGCGCATGAAATGACGAGTGATATGCACTATTAAACTTCTAGGGTAGCGCAAACAGAGACCCGATTAGATCATTTGATATTATGGTTAATTTAAGAATTCAGCGAAATTCTATCACATTTGTTCAATTTACGTCGCTCCTATTTCAGATAGCGTATTGGGAGAAGCGGCATCTCAAAGCGCATGAAATGGCGAGTAAAATGCACTATTAAACTTCTAGGGTAGGGCGAACAGAGACCCGATTAGATCATTTTACATTAGGTTAATATAAGTCTTCAGCGAAATTCTATCACATTTGTTCAATTTACGTCGCTCTTATTTCAGATAGCGTATTGGGCTACGCGGCATCTCAAAGCGCATGAAATGACGAGTGAAATGCACTATTAAACTTCTAGGGTAGGGCAAACAGAGACCCGATTAGATCATTTTATATTATGGTTAATTTAAGATGTCAGCGAAATTCTATCACATTTTTTCAACTTACGTCGCTCCTATTTGAGATAGCGTATTGGGATGAGCGGCATCTCAAAGCGCATGAAATGGCGAGTAAAATGCACAATTAAACTATTAGGGTAGGGCAAACAGAGACCCGATTAGATCATTTTATATTATGGTTAATATAAGAATTCAGCGTAATTCTATCACATTTGTTCAACTTACGTCGCTCCTATTTCAGGTAGCGTACTGGGCTAGGCGGCATCTTAAAGCGCGTGAAATGGCGAGTAAAATGCACTATTAAACTTCTAGGATAAGGCAAACAGGGATCCGATTAGGTCATTTTATATTACGGTTAATATAAGAATGCGGCGTAATTCTTTCACATTTGTTCAATTTACGTCGCTGCTATTCCAGATAGCTTATTGTGCTTAGCGGCATCTCAAAGCGCATGAAATGACGAGTGAAATGCACTATTAAACTTCTAGGGTAGGGCAAACAGAGACCCGATTAGATCATTTTATATTAAGGTTACTTTAAGAATTCAGCGAAATTCTATCACATTTGTTCAATTTACGTCGCTCCTATTTCAGATAGCGTATTGGAAGAAGCGGCATCTCAAAGCGCATGAAATGGCGAGTAAATGCACTATTAAACTTCTAGGGTAGGGCGAACAGAGACCCGATTAGATCATTTTACATTAAGGTTAATACAAGTCTTCAGCGAAATTCTATCACATTTGTTCAATTTACGTCGCTCTTATTTCAGATAGCGTATTGGGCTACGCGGCATCTCAATGCGCATGAAATGACGAGTGAAATGCACTATTATACTTCTAGGGAAGGGCGAACAGAGACCCGAAGTGATCATTTTACATTAAGGTGAATATAAGAATGCAGCGTAATTCTGTCACATTTGTTCAACTACGTCGCTCCTATTTCAGATAGCGTATTGAGTTAAGCGTCATCTCAAAGCGCATGAAATGGCGAGTGAAATGCACTATTAAACTTCTGGGGTAGCGCGAACAGAGACCCGATTAGATCATTTTACATTAAGGTTAATATAAGTATTCAGCGAGATTCTATCACATTTGTTCAATTTACGTCGCTCCTATTTCAGACAGCTTATTGGGCTTAGCGGCATCTCAAAGCGCACGAAATGGCGAACGAAATGCACTATTAAACTTCTAGGCTAGGGCGAGCAGAGACCAGATTAGATCATTTTATATTTTGGTTAATATAAGAATTCTGCGAAATTCTATCACATTTGTTCAACTTACGTCGCTCCTATTTCAGATAGCGTACTGTGCTAGGCGGCATCTTAAAGCTCGTGGAATGGCGAGTAAAATGCACTACTAAACTTCTATGATAGGGCAATCAGAGACCCGATTAGCTAATTTTATATTTTGTTTAATATAAGATTTCAGGGAAATTCTATCACATTTGTTCAATTTACGTCGCTCCTATTTCAGATAGCTTATTGGGCTAAGCGGCATGTCAAAGCGCATGAAATGACGAGTGAAATGCACTGTTAAACTTCTATGATAGGGCAATCAGAGACCCGATTAGATCATTTTATATTACGGTTAATATAAGAATTCAGCGTAATTCTATCACATTTGTTCAACTTACGTCGTTCCTATTTCAGATAGCGTACTGGGCTAGGCGGCATCTTAAAGCGGGTGGAATGGCGAGTAGAATGCGCAATTAAAATTCTATGATAGGGTAATCAGAGACCCGATTAGATCATTTTATATTTTGGTTAATATAAGAATTCAGTGAAATTCTATCACATTTGTTCAATTTACGTCGCTCCTATTTCAAATAGCGTATTGGGCTCAGCGGCATCTCAAAGCGCATGAAATTATGAGCAAAATGCACTATTAAATTTCTAGAGTAGGGCAAACAGAGACCCGATTAGATCATTTTATGTTATGGTTAATTTAAGAATTCAGCGAAATTCTATCACATTTGTTCAACTTACGTCGCTCCTATTTCAAATAGCGTACTGAGCTAAGCGGCATCTCAAAGCGCATGAAATGGCGAGCAAAATGCAGTATTAAACTTCTAGGGTAGAGCAAACAGAGACCCGATTAGATCATTTTGTACTATGGTTAATTTAAGAATTCAGCAAAATTCTATCACATTTGTTCAATTTACGTCGCTCCTATTGCAGATAGCGAACTGGGCTATGCGGCATCTTAAAGCGTTCGGAATGGCGAGTAAAATGCACTATTAAACTTCTATGCTAGGGCAATCAGAGACCCGATTAGATCATTTTATATTTTGGTTAATATAAGAATTCAGTGAAATTCTATCACATTTGTTCAATTTACGTCGCTCCTATTTCAGATAGCGTATTGGGCAAAGCGGCATCTCAAACCGTATGAAATGGCGAATAAATGAACTATTAAAGTTCTAGACTCGGGCGGACAGAGATCCGATTAGATCATTTTACATTATGGTTAATAAAAGAATTCAGTGAAATTCTATCACATATGTTCAACTTATATCGCTCCAATTTCAGATAGCGTATTAGGCTGAGCGGCATCTCAAAGCGCATGAAATGACGAGTAAAATGCACTATTAAAGTTCTAGGGTAGGGCAAACAGAGACCCGATTAGATCATTTTATATTATGGTTAATTTAAGAATTGAGCGAAATTCTATCACATTCGTTCAATTTACGTCGCTCCTATTTCAGATAGCGTATTGGGCTAAGCGGTATCTCAAAGCGCATGAAATGGCGAGTAAAATGCAATACTAAACTTCTAGGATAAGGCAAACAGAGACCCGATTAGATCATTTTATATTACGGTTAATATAAGAATTCAGCGTAATTCTATCACATTTGTGCTACTTACGTCGCTCCTAATTTAGATAGCGTACTGGGCTAGGCGGCATCTTAAAGCGCGTGGAATGGCGAGTAAAATTCACTGCTAAACTTCTATGATAAGGCAATCAGAGACCGATTAGATCATTTTATAGTTTGTTTAATATAAGATTTCAGGGAAATTCTATCACATTTGTTCAATTTACGTCGCTCCTATTTCAGATAGCGTATTGGGCTAAGCGGCATCTCAAGGCGCATGAAATGGCGAATAAAATGCGCTATTAAACTTCTAGGCTAGGGCGAACAGAGACCCGATTAGGTCATTTTACATTCTGGTTCTTAAAAGAATTCAGCGAAATTCTATCACATTTGTTCAACGTACGTCGCTCCTATTTCAGATAGCGTATTGGGATAAGCGGCATCGAAAAGCGCATGAAATGGCGAGTAAAATGCACAATTAAACTACTAGGGTAGGGCAAACAGAGACCCGATTAGATCATTTTATATTGTGGTTAATTTAAGAATTCAGCAAAATTCTATCACATTTGTTCACTTACGTCGCTCCTATTTCAGGTAGCGTACTGGGCTAGGCGGCATCTTAAAGCGCGTGGAATGGCGAGTAAAATGCACTATTAAACTTCTAGGATAAGGCAAACAGAGACCCGATTAGATCATTTTATATTACGGTTAATATAAGAATGCGGCGTAATTCTTTCACATTTGTTCAATTTACGTCGCTGCTATTCCAGATAGCATATTGTGCTTAGCGGCATCTCAAAGCGCATGAAATGGCGAGTGAAATGCACTATTAAACTTCTAGGGTAGGGCAAACAGAGACCCGATTAGATCATTTTATATTATGGTTAATTTAAGATGTCAGCGAAATTCTATCACATTTTTTCAACTTACGTCGCTCCTATTTCAGATAGCGTATTGGGATGAGCGGCATCTCAAAGTGCATGAAATGGCGAGTAAAATGCACAATTAAACTATTAGGGTAGGGCAAACAGAGACCCGATTAGATCATTTTTATATTATGGTTAATATAAGAATTCAGCGTAATTCTATCACATTTGTTCAACTTACGTCGCTCCTATTTCAGGTAGCGTACTGGGCTAGGCGGCATCTTAAAGCGCGTGAAATGGCGAGTAAAATGCACTATAAACTTCTAGGATAAGGCAAACAGAGATCCGATTAGATCATTTTATATTACGGTTAATATAAGAATGCGGCGTAATTCTTTCACATTTGTTCAATTTACGTCGCTGCTATTCCAGATAGCTTATTGTGCTTAGCGGCATCTCAAAGCGCATGAAATGACGAGTGACATGCACTATTAAACTTCT
>CAKAJE020001129.1:0-35566 GCA_916610135.2 Macropis europaea | reverse complement strand
GGAGACCCGATTAGATCATTTTATATTACGGTTAATATAAGAATTCAGCGTAATTCTATCACATTTGTTCAACATGCGTCGCTCCTATTTCAGATAGCGTACTCTGATAGGCGGCATCCTAAAGCGCGTGGAATGGCGAGTAAAATGCACTATTAAACTTCTAGGGTAATGCAAACAGAGACCCAATTAGATCATTTTATATTACGGTTAATATAAGATTTCAGGGAAATTCTATCACATTTGTTCAATTTACGTCGCTCCTATTTCAGATAGCTATTGGGCTAAGCGGCATCTCAAAGCGCATGAAATGACGAGAGAAATGCACTATTAAACTTCTTGGGTAGGGCGAACAGAGACCCGATTACATCATTTTATATTATGGTTAATATAAGAATTCAGCGAAATTCTATCACATTTGTTCAATTTGCGTCGCTCCTATTTCAGATAGCGTATTGGGCTAAGCGGCATCTCAAAGCGCATGAAATGACGAATAAAATGCACTATTAAGCTTGTACGCTAGGGCGAACAGAGACCCGATTAGATCATTTAACATTATGGTAAATAAAAGAATTCAGCGAAATTCTATCACATTTGTTCAATTTACGTCGCTCCTATTTCAGATAGCGTACTGGGCTAGGAGGCATCTCAAAGCGCATGAAATGACGAGTAAAATGCTCTATTCAACTTCTAGGGTAGGGCAAACAGAGACCCGATTAGGTCATTTCATATTATGGTTAATTTAAGAATTCAGCGAAATTCTATCACATTTGTTCAAGTTACATCGCTCCTATTTCAGATAGCGTACTGGGCTAGGCGGCATCTCAAAGCGCATGAAATGACGAGTAAAATGCTCTATTCAACTTCTAGGGTAGGGCAAACAGAGACCCGATTAGGTCATTTCATATTATGGTTAATTTAAGATTCAGCGAAATTCTATCACATTTGTTCAAGTTACATCGCTCCTATTTCAGATAGCTTATTGGGCTAAGCGGCATCTCAAAGCGCATGAAATGGCGAGTAAAATGCACTATTAAACTTCTAGGATAAGGCAAACAGAGACCCGGTTAGATCATTTTATATTACGGTTAATATAAGAATTCAGCGTAATTCTGTCACATTTGTTCAAGTTACGTAGCTCCTATTTCAGATAGCGTACTGGGCTAGGCGGCAACTTAAACCGCGTGGAATGGCGAGTAAAATGCACTACTAAACTTCTATGATAGGGCAATCAGAGACCCGATTAGTTCATTTTATATTTTGGTTAATATAAGAATCCAGCGAAATTCTATCACATTTGTTCAATTTACGTCGCTCCTATTTCAGATAGCGCATTGGGCTAAGCGGCATCTCAAAGCGCACGAAAGGGCGAGTAAAATGCACTATTAAACTTCTTGGGTGGAGCAAGCAGAGACCCGATCAGATCATTTTATATTACGGTTAATATAAGAATTCAGCGAAGTTCTATCACATTTGTTCAATTTACGTCGCTCCTATTTCAGATAGCGTATTGGGCTAAGCGGCATCTCAAGCGCATGAAATGACGAATAAAATGCACTATTAAGCTTGTACGCTAGGGCGAACAGAGACCCGATTAGATCATTTAACATTATGGTAATAAAAGAATTCAGCGAAATTCTATCACATTTGTTCAATTTACGTCGCTCCTATTTCAGATAGCGTATTGGGCTAAGCGGCATCTCAAAGCGCACGAAAGGGCGAGTAAAATGCACTATTAAACTTCTTGGGTGGAGCAAGCAGAGACCCGATCAGATCATTTTATATTACGGTTAATATAAGAATTCAGCGAAGTTCTATCACATTTGTTCAATTTACGTCGCTCCTATTTCAGATAGCGTATTGGGCTAAGCGGCATCTCAAAGCGCATGAAATGGCGAGTAAAATGCACTATTAAACTTCTAGGGTAGGGCAATCAGAGACCCGATTAGATCATTTTATATTTGGTTAATAAATGAATTCATCGAAATTCTATCTCATTTGTTCATCTTACGTCGCTCCTATTTCAGATAGCGTAGTGGGCTAACCGGCATCTCAAAGCGCATGAAATGGCGTGTAAAATACACTATTAAGCTTCTACGCTAGGGCGAAGAGAGACCCGATCAGATCATTTAACATTATGGTTAATAAAAGGATTCAGCTAATTCTAACACATTTGTTCAACTTACGTCGCTCCTATTTCAGATAGCGTACTGGGCTGGGCGGCATCTTAAATCGCGTGGATGGGCGAGTAAAATGCACTACTAAACTTCTATGATAGGGCAATCAGAGAGGCGATTAGATCATTTTATATGTTGGTTAATATAAGAATTCAGCGAAATTCTATCACATTTGTTCAATTTACGTCGCTCCTATTTCAGATAGCGTATTGGGCTAAGCGGCATCTCAAAGCGCATGAAATGACGAGTGAAAGGCACTATTAAACTTCTAGGGTAGGGCGAACAGAGAACCGAAGAGATCATTTTACATTAAGGTTAATATAAGAATTCAGGGAAATTCTATCACGTTTGTTCAATTTACGTCGCTACTATTTCAGATAGCGTATTGGGCTAAGCGGCACCTCAAAGCGCATGAAATGGCGACTAAAATGCACTGTTAAACTTCTAGGGTAGGGCAAACAGAGACCCGATTAGATAATTTCATATTATGGTTTATTTAAGAATTCAGAAAAATTCTATCACATTTGTTCAATTTACGTCGCTCCTATTTCAGATAGCGTATTGGTCTAAGCGGCATCTCAAAGCGCATGAAATGGCGACTAAAATGCACTGTTAAACTTCTAGGGTTGGGCAAACAGAGACCCGATTAGATCATTTCATATTATGGTTTATTTAAGAATTCAGAAAAATTCTATCACATTTGTTCAATTACGTCGCTCCTATTTCCGATAGCCTATTGGGCTAAGCGGCATCTCAAAGCGCATTAAATGGCGAGTAAAATGCACTATTAAACTTCTAGGATAAGGCAAACGGAGACCCGATTAGATCATTTTATATTACGGTTAATATAAGAATTCAGCGTAATTCTATCACATTTGTTCAACATGCGTCGCTCCTATTTCAGATAGCGTACTCTGATAGGCGGCATCCTAAAGCGCGTGGAATGGCGAGTAAAATGCACTATTAAACTTCTAGGGTAATGCAAACAGAGACCCAATTAGATCATTTTATATTACGGTTAATATAAGATTTCAGGGAAATTCTATCACATTTGTTCAATTTACGTCGCTCCTATTTCAGATAGCTATTGGGCTAAGCGGCATCTCAAAGCGCATGAAATGACGAGAGAAATGCACTATTAAACTTCTTGGGTAGGGCGAACAGAGACCCGATTACATCATTTTATATTATGGTTAATATAAGAATTCAGCGAAATTCTATCACATTTGTTCAATTTGCGTCGCTCCTATTTCAGATAGCGTATTGGGCTAAGCGGCATCTCAAAGCGCATGAAATGACGAATAAAATGCACTATTAAGCTTGTACGCTAGGGCGAACAGAGACCCGATTAGATCATTTAACATTATGGTAAATAAAAGAATTCAGCGAAATTCTATCACATTTGTTCAATTTACGTCGCTCCTATTTCAGATAGCGTACTGGGCTAGGAGGCATCTCAAAGCGCATGAAATGACGAGTAAAATGCTCTATTCAACTTCTAGGGTAGGGCAAACAGAGACCCGATTAGGTCATTTCATATTATGGTTAATTTAAGAATTCAGCGAAATTCTATCACATTTGTTCAAGTTACATCGCTCCTATTTCAGATAGCGTACTGGGCTAGGAGGCATCTCAAAGCGCATGAAATGACGAGTAAAATGCTCTATTCAACTTCTAGGGTAGGGCAAACAGAGACCCGATTAGGTCATTTCATATTATGGTTAATTTAAGAATTCAGCGAAATTCTATCACATTTGTTCAAGTTACATCGCTCCTATTTCAGATAGCTTATTGGGCTAAGCGGCATCTCAAAGCGCATGAAATGGCGAGTAAAATGCACTATTAAACTTCTAGGATAAGGCAAACAGAGACCCGGTTAGATCATTTTATATTACGGTTAATATAAGAATTCAGCGTAATTCTGTCACATTTGTTCAAGTTACGTAGCTCCTATTTCAGATAGCGTACTGGGCTAGGCGGCAACTTAAACCGCGTGGAATGGCGAGTAAAATGCACTACTAAACTTCTATGATAGGGCAATCAGAGACCCGATTAGTTCATTTTATATTTTGGTTAATATAAGAATCCAGCGAAATTCTATCACATTTGTTCAATTTACGTCGCTCCTATTTCAGATAGCGCATTGGGCTAAGCGGCATCTCAAAGCGCACGAAAGGGCGAGTAAAATGCACTATTAAACTTCTTGGGTGGAGCAAGCAGAGACCCGATCAGATCATTTTATATTACGGTTAATATAAGAATTCAGCGAAGTTCTATCACATTTGTTCAATTTACGTCGCTCCTATTTCAGATAGCGTATTGGGCTAAGCGGCATCTCAAAGCGCATGAAATGACGAATAAAATGCACTATTAAGCTTGTACGCTAGGGCGAACAGAGACCCGATTAGATCATTTAACATTATGGTAAATAAAAGAATTCAGCGAAATTCTATCACATTTGTTCAATTTACGTCGCTCCTATTTCAGATAGCGCATTGGGCTAAGCGGCATCTCAAAGCGCACGAAAGGGCGAGTAAAATGCACTATTAAACTTCTTGGGTGGAGCAAGCAGAGACCCGATCAGATCATTTTATATTACGGTTAATATAAGAATTCAGCGAAGTTCTATCACATTTGTTCAATTTACGTCGCTCCTATTTCAGATAGCGTATTGGGCTAAGCGGCATCTCAAAGCGCATGAAATGGCGAGTAAAATGCACTATTAAACTTCTAGGGTAGGGCAATCAGAGACCCGATTAGATCATTTTATATTTTGGTTAATAAATGAATTCATCGAAATTCTATCTCATTTGTTCAGCTTACGTCGCTCCTATTTCAGATAGCGTAGTGGGCTAACCGGCATCTCAAAGCGCATGAAATGGCGTGTAAAATACACTATTAAGCTTCTACGCTAGGGCGAAGAGAGACCCGATCAGATCATTTAACATTATGGTTAATAAAAGGATTCAGCGAAATTCTAACACATTTGTTCAACTTACGTCGCTCCTATTTCAGATAGCGTACTGGGCTGGGCGGCATCTTAAATCGCGTGGATGGGCGAGTAAAATGCACTACTAAACTTCTATGATAGGGCAATCAGAGAGGCGATTAGATCATTTTATATGTTGGTTAATATAAGAATTCAGCGAAATTCTATCACATTTGTTCAATTTACGTCGCTCCTATTTCAGATAGCGTATTGGGCTAAGCGGCATCTCAAAGCGCATGAAATGACGAGTGAAAGGCACTATTAAACTTCTAGGGTAGGGCGAACAGAGAACCGAAGAGATCATTTTACATTAAGGTTAATATAAGAATTCAGGGAAATTCTATCACGTTTGTTCAATTTACGTCGCTACTATTTCAGATAGCGTATTGGGCTAAGCGGCATCTCAAAGCGCATGAAATGGCGAGTAAAATGCACTGTTAAACTTCTAGGGTAGGGCAAACAGAGACCCGATTAGATAATTTCATATTATGGTTTATTTAAGAATTCAGAAAAATTCTATCACATTTGTTCAATTTACGTCGCTCCTATTTCAGATAGCGTATTGGTCTAAGCGGCATCTCAAAGCGCATGAAATGGCGACTAAAATGCACTGTTAAACTTCTAGGGTTGGGCAAACAGAGACCCGATTAGATCATTTCATATTATGGTTTATTTAAGAATTCAGAAAAATTCTATCACATTTGTTCAATTTACGTCGCTCCTATTTCCGATAGCCTATTGGGCTAAGCGGCATCTCAAAGCGCATTAAATGACGAGTGAAATGCACTATTGAACTTCTAGGATAAGGCAAACAGAGACCCGATCAGATCATTTTATATTACGGTTAATATAAGAATTCAGCGTAATTCTATCACATTTGTTCAATTTACGTCGCTGATATTTCAGATAGCGTATTGGGCTAAGCGGCATCTCAAAGCGCAAGAAATGACGAGTAAAATGCACTATTAAACTTCTAGGGTAGGGCAAACAGAGACCCGATAAGATCATTTTATATTATGGTTAATATAAGAATTCAGCGAAACTCTATCACATTTGTTCAATTTATGTCGCTCCTATTTCAGATGGCGTATTGGGCTAAGCGGCATCTCAATGCGCATGAAATGGCGAGTAAAATGCACTATTAAACTTCTAGGATAAGGCAAACAGAGACCCGATTAGATCATTTTATATTACGGTTAATATAAGAATTCAGCGTAATTCTATCACATTTGTTCAACTTACGTCGCTCCTATTTCAGATAGCATACTGGGCTAGGCGGCATCTTAAAGCGCGTGGAATGGCGAGTAAAATGCACTATTAAACTTCTAGGGTAGGGCAATCAGAGACCCGATTAAATCATTTTATATTTTGGTTAATATAAGAATTCAGCGTCATTATATCGCATTTGTTCAATTTACGTCGCTCCTATATCAGATAGCATATTGGGCTAAGCGGCATCTCAAAGCGCATGAAATGGCGAGTAATATGCACTATTAAACTTCTAGGGTAAGGCAAACAGAGACCCGATTAGATCATTTTTTATTACGGTTAATATAAGAATTCAGTGAAATTCTATCACATTTGTTCAATTTACATCGCTCCTATTTCAGATAGCGACTTGTGCTAAGCGTCATCTCAAAGCGCAAGAAATGGCGAGTAAAATGCACTATTAAACTTCTAGGATAAGGCAAACAGAAACCCGATTAGATCATTTTATATTACGGTTAATATAAGAATTCAGCGTAATTCTGTGACATTTGTTCAACTTACGTAGCTCCTATTTCGGATAGCGTGCTGGGCTAGGCGGCAACTTAAAGCGCGTGGAATGGCGAGTAAAATGCACTATTAAACTTCTATGATAGGGCAATCAGAGACCCGATTAGATCATTTTATATTTTGGTTAATATAAGAATTCAGCGAAATTCTATCACATTTGTTCAATTTACGTCGCTCCTATTTCAGATAGCGTATTGGGCTAACCGGCATCTCAAAGCGCATGAAATGGCGTGTAAAATACACTATTAAGCTTCTACGCTAGGGCGGAGAGAGACCCGATCAGATCATTTAACATTATGGTTAATAAAAGGATTCAGCGAAATTCTATCACATTTGTTCAACTTACGTCGCTCCTATTTCAGATAGCGTACTGGGCTGGGCGGCATCTTAAATCGCGTGGAAGGGCGAGTAAAATGCACTACTAAACTTCTATGATAGGGCAATCAGAGAGGCGATTAGATCATTTTATATTTTGGTTAATATAAGAATTCAGCGAAATTCTATCACATTTGTTCAATTTACGTCGCTCCTATTTCAGATTGCGTATTGGGCTAAGCGGCATCTCAAAGCGCATGAAATGACGAGGGAAAGGCACTATTAAACTTCTAGGGTAGGGCGAACAGAGAACCGATTAGATCATTTTACATTAAGGTTAATATAAGAATTCAGGGAAATTCTATCACGTTTGTTCAATTTAGGTCGCTACTATTTCAGATAGCGTATTGGGCTAAGCGGCACCTCAAAGCGCATGAAATGGCGACTAAAATGCACTGTTAAACTTCTAGGGTAGGGCAAACAGAGACCCGATTAGATCATTTCATATTATGGTTTATTTAAGAATTCAGAAAAATTCTATCACATTTGTTCAATTTACGTCGCTCCTATTTCAGATAGCTTATTGGGCTAAGCGGCATCTCAAAGCGCATTAAATGACGAGTGAAATGCACTATTGAACTTCTAGGATAAGGCAAACAGAGACCCGATCAGATCATTTTATATTACGGTTAATATAAGAATTCAGCGTAATTCTATCACATTTGTTCAATTTACGTCGCTGATATTTCAGATGGCGTATTGGGCTAAGCGGCATCTCAAAGCGCAATAAATGGCGAGTAAAATGCACTATTAAACTTCTAGGGTAGGGCAAACAGAGACCCGATAAGATCATTTTATATTATGGTTAATTTAAGAATTCAGCGAAACTCTATCACATTTGTTCAATTTATGTCGCTGCTATTTCAGATGGCGTATTGGGCTAAGCGGCATCTCAATGCGCATGAAATGGCGAGTAAAATGCACTATTAAACTTCTAGGATAAGGCAAACGGAGACCCGATTAGATCATTTTATATTACGGTTAATATAAGAATTCAGCGTAATTCTATCACATTTGTTCAACATGCGTCGCTCCTATTTCAGATAGCGTACTCTGATAGGCGGCATCCTAAAGCGCGTGGAATGGCGAGTAAAATGCACTATTAAACTTCTAGGGTAATGCAAACAGAGACCCGATTAGATCATTTTATATTACGGTTAATATAAGATTTCAGGGAAATTCTATCACATTTGTTCAATTTACGTCGCTCCTATTTCAGATAGCTATTGGGCTAAGCGGCATCTCAAAGCGCATGAAATGACGAGTGAAATGCACTATTAAACTTCTTTGGTAGGGCGTACAGAGACCCGATTACATCATTTTATATTTTGGTTAATATAAGAATTCAGCGAAATTCTATCACATTTGTTCAATTTGCGTCGCTCCTATTTCAGATAGCGTATTGGGCTAAGCGGCATCTCAAAGCGCATGAAATGACGAATAAAATGCACTATTAAGCTTGTACGCTAGGGCGAACAGAGACCCGATTAGATCATTTAACATTATGGTAAATAAAAGAATTCAGCGAAATTCTATCACATTTGTTCAATTTACGTCGCTCCTATTTCAGATAGCGCATTGGGCTAAGCGGCATCTCAAAGCGCACGAAAGGGCGAGTAAAATGCACTATTAAACTTCTTGGGTGGAGCAAGCAGAGACCCGATCAGATCATTTTATATTACGGTTAATATAAGAATTCAGCGAAGTTCTATCACATTTGTTCAATTTACGTCGCTCCTATTTCAGATAGCGTATTGGGCTAAGCGGCATCTCAAAGCGCATGAAATGGCGAGTAAAATGCACTATTAAACTTCTAGGGTAGGGCAATCAGAGACCCGATTAGATCATTTTATATTTTGGTTAATAAATGAATTCATCGAAATTCTATCTCATTTGTTCAGCTTACGTCGCTCCTATTTCAGATAGCGTAGTGGGCTAACCGGCATCTCAAAGCGCATGAAATGGCGTGTAAAATACACTATTAAGCTTCTACGCTAGGGCGAAGAGAGACCCGATCAGATCATTTAACATTATGGTTAATAAAAGGATTCAGCGAAATTCTAACACATTTGTTCAACTTACGTCGCTCCTATTTCAGATAGCGTACTGGGCTGGGCGGCATCTTAAATCGCGTGGATGGGCGAGTAAAATGCACTACTAAACTTCTATGATAGGGCAATCAGAGAGGCGATTAGATCATTTTATATGTTGGTTAATATAAGAATTCAGCGAAATTCTATCACATTTGTTCAATTTACGTCGCTCCTATTTCAGATAGCGTATTGGGCTAAGCGGCATCTCAAAGCGCATGAAATGACGAGTGAAAGGCACTATTAAACTTCTAGGGTAGGGCGAACAGAGAACCGAAGAGATCATTTTACATTAAGGTTAATATAAGAATTCAGGGAAATTCTATCACGTTTGTTCAATTTACGTCGCTACTATTTCAGATAGCGTATTGGGCTAAGCGGCACCTCAAAGCGCATGAAATGGCGACTAAAATGCACTGTTAAACTTCTAGGGTAGGGCAAACAGAGACCCGATTAGATAATTTCATATTATGGTTTATTTAAGAATTCAGAAAAATTCTATCACATTTGTTCAATTTACGTCGCTCCTATTTCAGATAGCGTATTGGTCTAAGCGGCATCTCAAAGCGCATGAAATGGCGACTAAAATGCACTGTTAAACTTCTAGGGTTGGGCAAACAGAGACCCGATTAGATCATTTCATATTATGGTTTATTTAAGAATTCAGAAAAATTCTATCACATTTGTTCAATTTACGTCGCTCCTATTTCCGATAGCCTATTGGGCTAAGCGGCATCTCAAAGCGCATTAAATGACGAGTGAAATGCACTATTGAACTTCTAGGATAAGGCAAACAGAGACCCGATCAGATCATTTTATATTACGGTTAATATAAGAATTCAGCGTAATTCTATCACATTTGTTCAATTTACGTCGCTGATATTTCAGATAGCGTATTGGGCTAAGCGGCATCTCAAAGCGCAAGAAATGACGAGTAAAATGCACTATTAAACTTCTAGGGTAGGGCAAACAGAGACCCGATTAGATCATTTTATATTATGGTTAATATAAGAATTCAGCGAAATTCTATCACATTTGTTCAATTTATGTCGCTCCTATTTCAGATGGCGTATTGGGCTAAGCGGCATCTCAATGCGCATGAAATGGCGAGTAAAATGCACTATTAAACTTCTAGGATAAGGCAAACAGAGACCCGATTAGATCATTTTATATTACGGTTAATATAAGAATTCAGCGTAATTCTATCACATTTGTTCAACTTACGTCGCTCCTATTTCAGATAGCATACTGGGCTAGGCGGCATCTTAAAGCGCGTGGAATGGCGAGTAAAATGCACTATTAAACTTCTAGGGTAGGGCAATCAGAGACCCGATTAAATCATTTTATATTTTGGTTAATATAAGAATTCAGCGTCATTATATCGCATTTGTTCAATTTACGTCGCTCCTATATCAGATAGCATATTGGGCTAAGCGGCATCTCAAAGCGCATGAAATGGCGAGTAATATGCACTATTAAACTTCTAGGGTAAGGCAAACAGAGACCCGATTAGATCATTTTTTATTACGGTTAATATAAGAATTCAGCGAAATTCTATCACATTTGTTCAATTTACATCGCTCCTATTTCAGATAGCGACTTGTGCTAAGCGTCATCTCAAAGCGCAAGAAATGGCGAGTAAAATGCACTATTAAACTTTTAGGATAAGGCAAACAGAAACCCGATTAGATCATTTTATATTATGGTTAATATAAGAATTCAGCGTAATTCTGTGACATTTGTTCAACTTACGTAGCTCCTATTTCGGATAGCGTGCTGGGCTAGGCGGCAACTTAAAGCGCGTGGAATGGCGAGTAAAATGCACTATTAAACTTCTATGATAGGGCAATCAGAGACCCGATTAGATCATTTTATATTTTGGTTAATATAAGAATTCAGCGAAATTCTATCACATTTGTTCAATTTACGTCGCTCCTATTTCAGATAGCGTATTGGGCTAACCGGCATCTCAAAGCGCATGAAATGGCGTGTAAAATACACTATTAAGCTTCTACGCTAGGGCGAAGAGAGACCCGATCAGATCATTTAACATTATGGTTAATAAAAGGATTCAGCGAAATTCTATCACATTTGTTCAACTTACGTCGCTCCTATTTCAGATAGCGTACTGGGCTGGGCGGCATCTTAAATCGCGTGGATGGGCGAGTAAAATGCACTACTAAACTTCTATGATAGGGCAATCAGAGAGGCGATTAGATCATTTTATATGTTGGTTAATATAAGAATTCAGCGAAATTCTATCACATTTGTTCAATTTACGTCGCTCCTATTTCAGATTGCGTATTGGGCTAAGCGGCATCTCAAAGCGCATGAAATGACGAGTGAAAGGCACTATTAAACTTCTAGGGTAGGGCGAACAGAGAACCGATTAGATCATTTTACATTAAGGTTAATATAAGAATTCAGGGAAATTCTATCACGTTTGTTCAATTTACGTCGCTACTATTTCAGATAGCGTATTGGGCTAAGCGGCACCTCAAAGCGCATGAGATGGCGACTAAAATGCACTGTTAAACTTCTAGGGTAGGGCAAACAGAGACCCGATTAGATCATTTCATATTATGGTTTATTTAAGAATTCAGAAAAATTCTATCACATTTGTTCAATTTACGTCGCTCCTATTTCAGATAGCTTATTGGGCTAAGCGGCATCTCAAAGCGCATTAAATGACGAGTGAAATGCACTATTGAACTTCTAGGATAAGGCAAACAGAGACCCGATCAGATCATTTTATATTACGGTTAATATAAGAATTCAGCGTAATTCTATCACATTTGTTCAATTTACGTCGCTGATATTTCAGATGGCGTATTGGGCTAAGCGGCATCTCAAAGCGCAAGAAATGGCGAGTAAAATGCACTATTAAACTTCTAGGGTAGGGCAAACAGAGACCCGATAAGATCATTTTATATTATGGTTAATTTAAGAATTCAGCGAAACTCTATCACATTTGTTCAATTTATGTCGCTGCTATTTCAGATGGCGTATTGGGCTAAGCGGCATCTCAATGCGCATGAAATGGCGAGTAAAATGCACTATTAAACTTCTAGGATAAGGCAAACGGAGACCCGATTAGATCATTTTATATTACGGTTAATATAAGAATTCAGCGTAATTCTATCACATTTGTTCAACATGCGTCGCTCCTATTTCAGATAGCGTACTCTGATAGGCGGCATCCTAAAGCGCGTGGAATGGCGAGTAAAATGCACTATTAAACTTCTAGGGTAATGCAAACAGAGACCCGATTAGATCATTTTATATTACGGTTAATATAAGATTTCAGGGAAATTCTATCACATTTGTTCAATTTACGTCGCTCCTATTTCAGATAGCTATTGGGCTAAGCGGCATCTCAAAGCGCATGAAATGACGAGTGAAATGCACTATTAAACTTCTTTGGTAGGGCGTACAGAGACCCGATTACATCATTTTATATTTTGGTTAATATAAGAATTCAGCGAAATTCTATCACATTTGTTCAATTTACGTCGCTCCTATTTCAGATAGCGTACTCGGATAGGCGGCATCTTAAAGCGCGTGGAATGATGAGTAAAATGCACTATTAAACTTCTAGGGTAGGGCAATCAGAGACCCGATCAGATCATTTTATATTATGGTTAATATAAGAATTCAGCGAAATTCTATCACATTTGTTTAATTTACGTCGCTCCTATTTCAGATAGCGTATTGGGCTAAGCGGCATCTCAAAGCGCATGAAATGGCGAGTAAAATTCACTATTAAACTTCCAGGGTAGGGCAATCAGACACCCGATTAGATCATTTTATATTTTGGTTAATATAAGAATTCAGCGTAATTCTATCACATTTGTTCAATTTACGTCGCTCCTATATCAGATAGCATCATTTGGCTAAGCGGCATCTCAAAGCGCATGAAATGGCGAGTAAAATGCACTATTAAACTTCTAGGGTAAGGCAAACAGAGACCCGATTAGATCATTTTATATTACGGTTAATGTAAGAATTCAGCGAAATTCTATCACATTTGTTCAATTTACGTCGCTCCTATTTCAGATAGCGTATTGGGCTAAGCGGCATCTCAAAGCGCATGAAATGACGAGAGAAATGCACTATTAAACTTCTTGGGTAGGGCGAACAGAGACCCGATTACATCATTTTATATTATGGTTAATTTAAGAATTCAGCAAAATTCTATCACATTTGTTCAATTTACGTCGCTCCTAATTAAGATAGCGTACTGGGCTACGCGGTATCTTAAAGCGCGTGGAATGGCGAGTAAAATGCACTATTAAACTTCTAGGATAAGGCAAACGGAGACCCGATTAGACCATTTTATATTACGGTTAATATAAGAATTCAGCGTTATTCTATCACATTTGTTCAACTTACGTCGCTCCTATTTCAGAAAGCGTACTCGGATAGGCGGCATCTTAAAGCGCGTGGAATGGCGAGTAAAATGCACTATTAAACTTCTCGGGTAATGCAAACAGAGACCCGATTAGATCATTTTACATTACGGTTAATATAAGATTTCAGGGAAATTCTATCACATTTGTTCAATTTACGTCGCTCCTATTTCAGATAGCTATTGGGCTAAGCGGCATCTCAAAGCGCATGAAATGACGAGAGAAATGCACTATTAAACTTCTTGGGTAGGGCGAACAGAGACCCGATTACATCATTTTATATTATGGTTAATATAAGAATTCAGCGAAATTCTATCACATTTGTTCAATTTGCGTCGCTCCTATTTCAGATAGCGTATTGGGCTAAGCGGCATCTCAAAGCGCATGAAATGACGAATAAAATGCACTATTAAGCTTGTACGCTAGGGCGAACAGAGACCCGATTAGATCATTTAACATTATGGTAAATAAAAGAATTCAGCGAAATTCTATCACATTTGTTCAATTTACGTCGCTCCTATTTCAGATAGCGCATTGGGCTAAGCGGCATCTCAAAGCGCACGAAAGGGCGAGTAAAATGCACTATTAAACTTCTTGGGTGGAGCAAGCAGAGACCCGATCAGATCATTTTATATTACGGTTAATATAAGAATTCAGCGAAGTTCTATCACATTTGTTCAATTTACGTCGCTCCTATTTCAGATAGCGTATTGGGCTAAGCGGCATCTCAAAGCGCATGAAATGGCGAGTAAAATGCACTATTAAACTTCTAGGGTAGGGCAATCAGAGACCCGATTAGATCATTTTATATTTTGGTTAATAAATGAATTCATCGAAATTCTATCTCATTTGTTCAACTTACGTCGCTCCTATTTCAGATAGCGTAGTGGGCTAACCGGCATCTCAAAGCGCATGAAATGGCGTGTAAAATACACTATTAAGCTTCTACGCTAGGGCGAAGAGAGACCCGATCAGATCATTTAACATTATGGTTAATAAAAGGATTCAGCGAAATTCTATCACATTTGTTCAACTTACGTCGCTCCTATTTCAGATAGCGTACTGGGCTGGGCGGCATCTTAAATCGCGTGGATGGGCGAGTAAAATGCACTACTAAACTTCTATGATAGGGCAATCAGAGAGGCGATTAGATCATTTTATATGTTGGTTAATATAAGAATTCAGCGAAATTCTATCACATTTGTTCAATTTACGTCGCTCCTATTTCAGATTGCGTATTGGGCTAAGCGGCATCTCAAAGCGCATGAAATGACGAGTGAAAGGCACTATTAAACTTCTAGGGTAGGGCGAACAGAGAACCGATTAGATCATTTTACATTAAGGTTAATATAAGAATTCAGGGAAATTCTATCACGTTTGTTCAATTTACGTCGCTACTATTTCAGATAGCGTATTGGGCTAAGCGGCACCTCAAAGCGCATGAAATGGCGACTAAAATGCACTGTTAAAGTTCTAGGGTAGGGCAAACAGAGACCCGATTAGATAATTTCATATTATGGTTTATTTAAGAATTCAGAAAAATTCTATCACATTTGTTCAATTTACGTCGCTCCTATTTCAGATAGCTTATTGGGCTAAGCGGCATCTCAAAGCGCATGAAATGACGAGTGAAACGCACTACTTAACTTCTAGGATAGGGCAAACAGAGACCCGATCAGATCATTTTATATTACGGTTAATATAAGAATTCAGCGTAACTCTATTACATTTGTTCAATTTACGTCGCTGATATTTCAGATAGCGTATTGGGCTAGGCGGCATCTTAAAGCGCGTGGAATGGCGAGTAAAATGCACTATTAAACTTCTATGATAGGGCAATCAGAGACCCGATTAGATCATTTTATATTTTGGTTAATATAAGAATTCAGCGAAATTCTATCACATTTGTTCAATTTACGTCGCTCCTATTTCAGATAGCGTATTGGTCTAAGCGGCATCTCAAAGCGCATGAAATGGCGACTAAAATGCACTGTTAAACTTCTAGGGTTGGGCAAACAGAGACCCGATTAGATCATTTCATATTATGGTTTATTTAAGAATTCAGAAAAATTCTATCACATTTGTTCAATTTACGTCGCTCCTATTTCCGATAGCCTATTGGGCTAAGCGGCATCTCAAAGCGCATTAAATGACGAGTGAAATGCACTATTGAACTTCTAGGATAAGGCAAACAGAGACCCGATCAGATCATTTTATATTACGGTTAATATAAGAATTCAGCGTAATTCTATCACATTTGTTCAATTTACGTCGCTGATATTTCAGATAGCGTATTGGGCTAAGCGGCATCTCAAAGCGCAAGAAATGACGAGTAAAATGCACTATTAAACTTCTAGGGTAGGGCAAACAGAGACCCGATTAGATCATTTTATATTATGGTTAATATAAGAATTCAGCGAAACTCTATCACATTTGTTCAATTTATGTCGCTCCTATTTCAGATGGCGTATTGGGCTAAGCGGCATCTCAATGCGCATGAAATGGCGAGTAAAATGCACTATTAAACTTCTAGGATAAGGCAAACAGAGACCCGATTAGATCATTTTATATTACGGTTAATATAAGAATTCAGCGTAATTCTATCACATTTGTTCAACTTACGTCGCTCCTATTTCAGATAGCATACTGGGCTAGGCGGCATCTTAAAGCGCGTGGAATGGCGAGTAAAATGCACTATTAAACTTCTAGGGTAGGGCAATCAGAGACCCGATTAAATCATTTTATATTTTGGTTAATATAAGAATTCAGCGTCATTATATCGCATTTGTTCAATTTACGTCGCTCCTATATCAGATAGCATATTGGGCTAAGCGGCATCTCAAAGCGCATGAAATGGCGAGTAATATGCACTATTAAACTTCTAGGGTAAGGCAAACAGAGACCCGATTAGATCATTTTTTATTACGGTTAATATAAGAATTCAGCGAAATTCTATCACATTTGTTCAATTTACATCGCTCCTATTTCAGATAGCGACTTGTGCTAAGCGTCATCTCAAAGCGCAAGAAATGGCGAGTAAAATGCACTATTAAACTTCTAGGATAAGGCAAACAGAAACCCGATTAGATCATTTTATATTATGGTTAATATAAGAATTCAGCGTAATTCTGTGACATTTGTTCAACTTACGTAGCTCCTATTTCGGATAGCGTGCTGGGCTAGGCGGCAACTTAAAGCGCGTGGAATGGCGAGTAAAATGCACTATTAAACTTCTATGATAGGGCAATCAGAGACCCGATTAGATCATTTTATATTTTGGTTAATATAAGAATTCAGCGAAATTCTATCACATTTGTTCAATTTACGTCGCTCCTATTTCAGATAGCGTATTGGGCTAACCGGCATCTCAAAGCGCATGAAATGGCGTGTAAAATACACTATTAAGCTTCTACGCTAGGGCGAAGAGAGACCCGATCAGATCATTTAACATTATGGTTAATAAAAGGATTCAGCGAAATTCTATCACATTTGTTCAACTTACGTCGCTCCTATTTCAGATAGCGTACTGGGCTGGGCGGCATCTTAAATCGCGTGGATGGGCGAGTAAAATGCACTACTAAACTTCTATGATAGGGCAATCAGAGAGGCGATTAGATCATTTTATATGTTGGTTAATATAAGAATTCAGCGAAATTCTATCACATTTGTTCAATTTACGTCGCTCCTATTTCAGATTGCGTATTGGGCTAAGCGGCATCTCAAAGCGCATGAAATGACGAGTGAAAGGCACTATTAAACTTCTAGGGTAGGGCGAACAGAGAACCGATTAGATCATTTTACATTAAGGTTAATATAAGAATTCAGGGAAATTCTATCACGTTTGTTCAATTTACGTCGCTACTATTTCAGATAGCGTATTGGGCTAAGCGGCACCTCAAAGCGCATGAGATGGCGACTAAAATGCACTGTTAAACTTCTAGGGTAGGGCAAACAGAGACCCGATAAGATCATTTCATATTATGGTTTATTTAAGAATTCAGAAAAATTCTATCACATTTGTTCAATTTACGTCGCTCCTATTTCAGATAGCTTATTGGGCTAAGCGGCATCTCAAAGCGCATTAAATGACGAGTGAAATGCACTATTGAACTTCTAGGATAAGGCAAACAGAGACCCGATCAGATCATTTTATATTACGGTTAATATAAGAATTCAGCGTAATTCTATCACATTTGTTCAATTTACGTCGCTGATATTTCAGATGGCGTATTGGGCTAAGCGGCATCTCAAAGCGCAAGAAATGGCGAGTAAAATGCACTATTAAACTTCTAGGGTAGGGCAAACAGAGACCCGATAAGATCATTTTATATTATGGTTAATTTAAGAATTCAGCGAAACTCTATCACATTTGTTCAATTTATGTCGCTGCTATTTCAGATGGCGTATTGGGCTAAGCAGCATCTCAATGCGCATGAAATGGCGAGTAAAATGCACTATTAAACTTCTAGGATAAGGCAAACGGAGACCCGATTAGATCATTTCATATTACGGTTAATATAAGAATTCAGCGTAATTCTATCACATTTGTTCAACTTACGTCGCTCCTATTTCAGATAGCGTACTGGGCTGGGCGGCATCTTAAATCGCGTGGAAGGGCGAGTAAAATGCACTACTAAACTTCTATGATAGGGCAATCAGAGACCCGGTTAGATCATTTTATATTTTGGTTAATATAAGGATTCAGCGAAATTCTATCACATTTGTTCAATTTACGTCGCTCCTATTTCAGATAGCGTATTGGGCTAAGCGGCATCTCAAAGCGCATGAAATGGCGTGTAAAATACACTATTAAGCTTCTACGCTAGGGCGAAGAGAGACCCGATTAGATCATTTAACATTATGGTTAATAAAAGGATTCAGCGAAATTGTATCACATTTGTTCAACTTACGTCGCTCCTATTTCAGATAGCGTACTGGGCTGGGCGGCATCTTAAATCGCGTGGAAGGGCGAGTAAAATGCACTACTAAACTTCTATGATAGGGCAATCAGAGAGCCGATTAGATCATTTTATATTTTGGTTAATATAAGAATTCAGGCAAATTCTATCACATTTGTTCAATTTACGTCGCTCCTATTTCAGATAGCGTACTGCGCTAGGCGGAATCTTAAAGCGCGTGGAATGGCGAGTAAAATGCACTATTAATCTTCTATGATAGGGCAATCAGAGACCCGATTACATCATTTTATATTTTGGTTAATATAAGAATTCAGCGTCATTCTATCGCATTTGTTCAATTTACGTCGCTCCTATATCAGATAGCATATTGGGCTAAGCGGCATCTCAAAGCGCATGAAATGGCGAGTAATATGCACTATTAAACTTCTAGGGTAAGGCAAACAGAGACCCGATTAGATCATTTTATATTACGGTTAATACAAGAATTCAGCGAAATTCTATCACATTTGTTCAATTTACGTTGCTCCAATTTCAGATAGCGTACTGGGCTAGGCGGCAACTTAAAGCGTGTGGAATGGCGAGTAAAATGCACTATTAAACTTCTATGATAGGGCAATCAGAGACCCGATTATATCATTTTATATTTTGGTTAATATAAGAATCCAGCGAAATTCTATCACATTTGTTCAATTTACGTCGCTCCTATTTCAGATAGCGTATTGGGCTAAGCGGCATCTCAAAGCGCACGAAAGGGCGAGTAAAATGCACTATTAAACTTCTAGGGTAGGGCAATCAGAGACGCGATAAGATCATTTTATATTTTGGTTAATATAAGAATTCAGCGAAATTCTATCACATTTGTTCAATTTACGTCGCTCCTATTTCAGATAGCGTATTGGGCTAAGCGGCATCTCAAGGCGCATGGAATGGCGAGTGAAATGCACTATTAAACTTGTAGGGTAGGGCGAACAGAGACCCGAATAGATCATTTTATATTACGGTTAATATAAGAATTCAGCGTAATTCTATCACATTTGTTCAACATACGTCGCTCCTATTTCAGTTAGTGTACTGGGCCCGGCGGCAACTTAAAGCGCCTGGAAGGGCGCGTAAAATGCACTACTAAACTTCTATGATAGGGCAATCAGAGTCCCGTTTAGATCATTTTATATTTTGTTTAATATAAGATTTCAGGGAAATTCTATCTCATTTGTTCAATTTACGTCGCTCCTATTTCAGATAGCGTATTGGGCTAAGCGGCATCTCAAAGCGCATGAAATGGCGAATAAAATGCACTATTAAACTTCTAGGCTAGGGCGAACAGAGACCTGCTTAGATCATTTTATATTATGGTTAATTCAAGAATTCTTCGAAAATCTATCACATTTGTTCAATTTACATCGCTCCTATTTCAGATAGCGTACTGGGCTAAGCGGCATCTCAAAGCGCATGAAATGACGAGTGAAATGCACTGTTAAACTTCTAGGGTAGGGCAAACAGAGACCCGATTAGATCATTTTATATTACGGTTAATATAAGAATTCAGCGAAATTCTATCACATTTGTTCAATTTACGTCGCTCCTATTTCAGATAGCGTACTGGGCTAGGCGGCATCTTAAAGCGCGTGGAATGGCGAGTAAAATGCACTTTTAAACTTCTATGATAGGGCAATCATAGACCCGATTAGATCATTTTATATTTTGGTTAATATAAGAATTCAGCGAGATTCTCTCACATTTGTTCAATTTACGTCGCTGATATTTCAGATAGCGTATTGGGCTAAGCGGCATCTCAAAGCGCAAGAAATGGCGAGTAAAATGAACTATTAAACTTCTAGGGTAGGGCAATCAGAGACCCGATTAGATCATTTTATATTATGGTTAATTTAAGAATTCAGCAAAATTCTATCACATTTGTTCAATTTACGTCGTTCCTATTTCAGATAGGATACTGGGCTAGGCGGCATCTTAAAGCGCGTGGAATGGCGAGTGAAATGCACTATTAATCTTCTGTGATAGGGCAATCAGAGACCCGATTACATCATTTTATATTTTGGTTAATATAAGAATTCAGCGTAATTCTATCACATTTGTTCAATTTACGTCGCTCCTATATCAGATAGCATATTGGGCTAAGCGGCATCTCAAAGCGCATGAAATGGCGAGTAAAATGCACTATTAAACTTCTAGGGTAAGGCAAACAGAGACCCGATTAGATCATTTTATATTACGGTTAATATAAGAATTCAGCGAAATTCTATCACATTAGTTCAATTTACGTCGCTCCTATTTCAGATAGCGTATTGGGCTAAGCGGCATCACAAAGCGCATGAAATGACGAGAGAAATGCACTATTAAACTTCTTGGGTAGGGCGAACAGAGACCCGATTACATCATTTTATATTATGGTTAATTTAAGAATTCAGCAAAATTCTATCACATTTGTTCAATTTACGTCGCTCCTATTTCAGATAGCGTGCTGGGCTACGCGGTATCTTAAAGCGCGTGGACGGGCGAGTAAAATGCACTACTAAACTTCTATGATAGGGCAATCAGAGTCCCGTTTAGATCATTTTATATTTTCTTTAATATAAGATTTCAGGGAAATTCTATCACATTTGTTCAACTTACGTCGCTCCTATTTCAGATAGCGTACTGGGATAGGCGGCATCTCAAAGCGGGTGGAATGGAGAGTAAAATGCACTCTTAAACATCTATGATAGGGCAATCAGAGACCCGATTAGATCATTTTATATTTTGGTTAATATAAGAATTCAGCGAAATTCTATCACATTTGTTCAATTTACGTCGCTCCTATTTCAGATAGCGTATTGGGCTAAGCGGCATCTCAAAGCACATGGAATGGCGAGTGAAATGCACTATTAAACTTCTAGGGTAGGGCGAACAGAGACCCGAATAGATCATTTTATATTACGGTTAATATAAGAATTCAGCGTAATTCTATCACATTTGTTCAACTAACGTCGCTCCTATTTCAGATAGCGTACTGCGCTGTGCGGCATCTTAAAGCGCGTGGCAGGGCGAGTAAAATGCACTACTAAACTTCTATGATAGGGCAATCAGAGTTCCGAATAGAACATTTTATATTTTGTTTACTATAACATTTCAGGGAAATTCTATCACATTTGTTCAATTTACGTCGCTCCTATTTCAGATAGCGTATTGGGCTAAGCGGCATCTCAAAGCGCAAGAAATGGCGAGTAAAATGCACTATTAAGCTTCTAGGGTTGGGCACATAGAGACCCGATTAGATCATTTTATATTATGGTTAATTTAAGAATTCAGCGAAATCCTATCACATTTGTTCATTTTACGTCGCTCCTATTTCAGATAGCGTATTGGGCTAAGCGGCATTTCAAAGCGCATGAAATGGCGAGTAAAATGCACTATTAAACTTCTAGGGCAGGGCGAACAGAGACCCGATTAGATCATTTTACATTAAGGTTAATATAAGTATTCAGGGAACTTCTATCACATTTGTTCAATTTACGTCGCTCCTATTTCAGACAGCTTATTGGGCTAAGCGGCATCTCAAAGCGCATGAAATGGCGAGTAAAATGCACTACTAAACTTCTAGGGTAGGGTAAACAGAGACCCGATTAGATCATTTTATATTACGGTTAATATAAGAATTCAGCGAAATTCTATCACATTTGTTCAATTTACGTCGCTCCTATTTCAGATAGCGTATTGGGCTATGCGGCATCTCAAAGCGCATGAAATGACGAGTAAAATGCACTATTAGACTTCTAGGGTGGGGCAATCAGAGACCCGATAAGATCATTTTATATTACGGTTAATATAAGAATTCAGCGAAGTTCTATCACATTTGTTCAATTTTCGTCGCTCCTATTTCAGATAGCTTATTGGGCTTAGCGGCAACTCAAAGCGCATGAAATGACGAGTGAAATGCACTATTAAACTTCTAGGGTAGGACGAACAAAGACCCGATTAGATCATTTTACATTCAGGTTAAAATAAGAACTCAGCGAAATTCTATCACATTTGTTCAATTTACGTCGCTCCTATTTCAGATAGCGTACTGGGCTAGGCGGCATCTTAAAGCGCGTGGAGTGGAGAGTAAACTGCACTATTAATCTTCTATGATAGGGCAATCAGAGACCCGATTAGATCATTTTATATTTTGGTGAATATAAGAATTCAGCGAAATTCCATCACATTTGTTCAATTTACGTCGCTCCTATTTCAGATAGCATATTGGGCTAAGCGGCATCGCAAAGCGCATGAAATGACGAGTGAAGTGCACTATTAAACTTCTTGGGTAGGGCGAACAGAGAGCCGATTACATCATTTTATATTATGGTTAATTTAAGAATTCGGCAAAATTCTATCACATTTGTTCAATTTACGTCGCTCCTATTTCAGATAGCGTATTGGCCTAAGCGGCATCTCAAAGCGCATGAAATAGCGAGTAAAATGCACTTTTAAACTTCTAGGGTAAGGCAAACAGAGACCTGATTAGATCATTTTATATTATGGTTAATTCAAGAATTCTTCGAAAATCTATCACATTTGTTCAATTTACATCGCTCCTATTTCAGATAGCGTACTGGGCTAAGCGGCATCTCAAAGCGCATGAAATGACGAGTGAAATGCACTATTAATCTTCTTGGGTAGGGCGAACAGAGACCCGATTAGAACATTTTACATTAAGGTTAATATAAGAATTCAGCGTAATTCTATCACATTTGTTCAACTTACGTCGCTCCTATTTCAGATAGCGTACTGGGCTAGGCGGCATCTTAAAGCGCGTGGAATGACGAGTAAAATGCACTATTAAACTTCTATGATAGGGCAATCAGAGACCCGATTAGATCATCTTATATTTTGGTTAATATAAGAATTCAGCGAAATTCTATCACATTTGTTCAATTTACGTCGTTCCTATTTCAGATAGCTTATTGGGCTAAGCGGCATCGCAAAGCGCATGAATTGACGAGTGAAATGCACTATTAAACTTCTTGGGTAGGGCGAACAAAGACCCGATTAGATCATTTTACATTAAGGTTAATATAAGAATTCAGCGAAATTCTATCACATTTGTTCAATTTACATCGCTCCTATTTCAGATAGCGACTTGTGCTAAGCGGCATCTCAAAGCGCAGGAAATGGCGAGTAAAATGCACTATTAAACTTCTAGGGTAGGGCAAACAGAGACCCCATTAGATCATTTTATATTATGGTTAATTTAAGAATTCAGCGAAATTCTCTCACATTTGTTCAATTTACGTCGCTGATATTTCAGATAGCGTATTGGGCTAAGCGGCATCTCAAAGCGCAAGAAATGGCGAGTAAAATGCACTATTAAACTTCTAGGGTAGGGCAAACAGAGACCCGATTAGGTCATTTCATATTATGGTTAATTTAAGAATTCAGAAAAATTCTATCACATTCGTTCAATTTACGTGGCTCCTATTTCAGATAGCGTACCCGGATAGGCGGCATCTTAAAGCGCGAGGAATGGCGAGTAAAATGCACTATTAAACTTCTATGATACGGCAATCAGAGACCCGATTAGATGACTTTATATTTTGGTTAATATAAGAATTCAGCGAAATTCTATCACATTTGTTCAATTTACATCGCTCCTATTTCAGATAGCGACTTGTGCTAAGCGGCATCACAAAGCGCAAGAAATGGCGAGTAAAATGCACTATTAAACTTCTAGGGTAGGGCAAACAGAGACCCCATTAGATCATTTTATATTATGGTTAATTTAAGAGTTCAGCGAAATTCTCTCACATTTGTTCAATTTACGTCGCTGATATTTCAGATAGCGTATTGGGCTAAGCGGCATCTTAAAGCGTGTGTAATGGCGAGTAAAATGCACTATTACACTTCTATGATAGGGCAATCAGAGACCAGATTAGATCATTTTATATTTTGGTTAATATAAGAATTCAGCGAAATTCTCTCACATTTGTTCAATTTACGTCGCTGATATTTCAGACAGCGTACTGGGCTAAGCGGCATCTCAAAGCGCATGAAATGACGAGTGAAATGCACTATTAAACTTCTAGGGTAGGGCGAACAAAGACCCGATTAGATCATTTTACATTGAGGTTAATATAAGAATTCAGCGAAATTCTATCACATTTGTTCAATTTACGTCGCTCCTATTTCAGATAGCGTATTGGGCTATGCGGCATCTCAAAGCGCATGAAATGGCGAGTAAAATGCACTATTAAACTTCTAGGGTAGGAAAACAGAGACCCGATTAGATCATTTTATATTACGGTTAATATAAGAATTCAGCGTAATTCTGTCACATTTGTTCAACTTACGTAGCTCCTGTTTCAGATAGCGTACTGGGCTAGGCGGCATCTTAAAGCGCGTGGAATGGCGAGTAAAATGCACTATTAAACTTCTATGATAGGGCTATCAGAGACCCGATTAGATCATTTTATATTACGGTTAATATAAGAATTCAGAGTATTTCTATCACATTTGTTCAATTTACGTCGCTCCTATTTCAGATAGCGTATTGGGCTAAGCGGCATCTCAAAGCGCATGAAATTACGAGAGAAATGCACTATTAAAGTTCTTGGGTAGGGCAAACAGAGACCCGATTATATCATTTTATATTACGGTTAATATAAGAATTCAGAGTAATTCTATCACATTTATTCAATTTACGTCGCTCCTATTTCAGATAGCGTATTGGGCTAAGCGGCATCTCAAAGCGCATGAAATGGCGAGTCAAATGCACTACTAAACTTGTATGATAGGGAAATCAGAGACCCGATTAGATTATTTTATATTTTGGTTAATATAATAATTCAGCGAAATTCTCTCACATTTGTTCAATTTACGTCGCTGATATTTCAGATAGCGTATTGGACTAAGCGGCATCTCAAAGCGCAAGAAATGTCGAGTAAAATGCACTATTAAACTTCTAGGATAGGGCAATCAGAGACCCGATTAGATCATTTTATATTTTGGTTAATATAAGAATTCAGCGAAATTCTATCACATTTGTTCAACATACGTCGCTCCTATTTCAGATAGCGTACTGGGCTAGGCGGCATCTTAAAGCGCGTGGAATGGCGAGTAAAATGCACTATTAAACTTCTATGATAGGGCAATCAGAGACCCGATTAGATCATTTTATATTTTGGTTAATATAAGAATTCAGCGAAATTCTATCACATTTGTTCAATTTGCGTCGCTCCTATTTCAGATAGCTTATTGGGCTAAGTGGCATCGCAAAGCGCATGAAATGACGAGTGAAATGCACTATTAAACTTCTAGGGTAGGAAAACAGAGACCCGATTAGATCATTTTATATTACGGTTAATATAAGAATTCAGCGTAATTCTGTCACATCTGTTCAACTTACGTAGCTCCTGTTTCAGATAGCGTACTGGGCTAGGCGGCAACTTAAAGCGCGTGGAATGGCGAGTAAAATGCACTATTAAACTTCTATGAAAGGGCAATCAGAGACCCGATTAGATCATTTTATATTTTGGTTAATATAAGAATTCAGCGAAATTCTATCACATTTGTTCAATTTACGTCATTCCTATTTCAGATAGCGTACTGGGCTAGGCGGCAACTTAAAGCGCGCGGAATGGCGAGTAAAATGCACTATTAAACTTCTAGGGTAGGGCAAACAGAGACCCCATTAGATCATTTTATATTATGGTTAATTTAAGAATTCAGCGGAATTCTCTCACATTTGTTCAATTTACGTCGCTGATATTTCAGATGGCGTATTGGGCTAAGCGGCATCTCAAAGCGCAAGAAATGGCGAGTAAAATGCACTATTAAACTTCTAGGGTAGGGCAAACAGAGACCCGATTAGGTCATTTCATATTATGGTTAATTTAAGAATTCAGAAAAATTCTATCACATTTCTTCAATTTACGTCGCTCCTATTTCAGATAGCGTACCCGGATAGGCGGCATCTTAAAGCGCGAGGAATGGCGAGTAAAATGCACTATTAAACTTCTATGATAGGGCAATCAGAGACCCGATTAGATCATTTTATATTTTGGTTAATATAAGAATTCAGCGAAATTCTATCACATTTGTTCAATTTACGTCGCTCCTATTTCAAATAGCTTATTGGGCTAAGCGGCATCTCAAAGCGCATGAAATGACGAGTGAAATGCACCATTAAACTTCAAGAGTAGGGCGAACAAAGACCCGATTAGATCATTTTACATTAAGGTTAATATAAGAATTCAGCGAAATTCTATCACATTTGTTCAATTTACATCGCTCCTATTTCAGATAGCGACTTGTGCTAAGCGGCATCTCAAAGCGCAAGAAATGGCCAGTAAAATGCACTATTAAACTTCTAGGATAAGGCAAACGGAGACCCGATTAGACCATTTCATATTACGGTTAATATAAGAATTCAGCGTTATTCTATCACATTTGTTCAACTTACGTCGCTCCTATTTCAGAAAGCGTACTCGGATAGGCGGCATCTTAAAGCGCGTGGAATGGCGAGTAAAATGCACTATTAAACTTCTCGGGTAATGCAAACAGAGACCCGATTAGATCATTTTATATTACGGTTAATATAAGATTTCAGGGAAATTCTATCACATTTGTTCAACTTACGTAGCTCCTATTTCAGATAGTGTACTGGGCTAGGCGGCATCTTAAAGCGCGTGGAAGGGCGAGTAAAATGCACCACTAAACTTCTATGATCGGGCAATCAGAGTCCCGTTTAGATCATTTTATATTATGGTTAATTTAAGAATTCAGCGAAATTCTGTCACATTTGTTCAATTTACATCGCTCCTATTTCAGATAGCGTATTGGGCTAAGCGGCATCTCAATGCGCATGAAATGGCCAGTAAAATGCACTCTTAATCTTCTATGATAGGGCAATCAGAGACCCGATTAGATCATTTTATATTTTGGTTAATATAAGAATACAGCGAAATTCTATCACATTTGTTCAATTTACGTCGCTCCTATTTCAGATAGCGTATTGGGCTAAGCGGCATCTCAAAGCGCAAGAAATGGCGAGTGAAATGCACTATTAAACTTCTAGGGTAGGGCAAACAGAGACCCGATTAGGTCATTTCATATTATGGTTAATTTAAGAATTCAGAAAAATTCTATCACATTCGTTCAATTTACGTGGCTCCTATTTCAGATAGCGTACCCGGATAGGCGGCATCTTAAAGCGCGAGGAATGGCGAGTAAAATGCACTATTAAACTTCTATGATACGGCAATCAGAGACCCGATTAGATGACTTTATATTTTGGTTAATATAAGAATTCAGCGAAATTCTATCACATTTGTTCAATTTACATCGCTCCTATTTCAGATAGCGACTTGTGCTAAGCGGCATCACAAAGCGCAAGAAATGGCGAGTAAAATGCACTATTAAACTTCTAGGGTAGGGCAAACAGAGACCCCATTAGATCATTTTATATTATGGTTAATTTAAGAGTTCAGCGAAATTCTCTCACATTTGTTCAATTTACGTCGCTGATATTTCAGATAGCGTATTGGGCTAAGCGGCATCTTAAAGCGTGTGTAATGGCGAGTAAAATGCACTATTACACTTCTATGATAGGGCAATCAGAGACCAGATTAGATCATTTTATATTTTGGTTAATATAAGAATTCAGCGAAATTCTCTCACATTTGTTCAATTTACGTCGCTGATATTTCAGACAGCGTACTGGGCTAAGCGGCATCTCAAAGCGCATGAAATGACGAGTGAAATGCACTATTAAACTTCTAGGGTAGGGCGAACAAAGACCCGATTAGATCATTTTACATTGAGGTTAATATAAGAATTCAGCGAAATTCTATCACATTTGTTCAATTTACGTCGCTCCTATTTCAGATAGCGTATTGGGCTATGCGGCATCTCAAAGCGCATGAAATGGCGAGTAAAATGCACTATTAAACTTCTAGGGTAGGAAAACAGAGACCCGATTAGATCATTTTATATTACGGTTAATATAAGAATTCAGCGTAATTCTGTCACATTTGTTCAACTTACGTAGCTCCTGTTTCAGATAGCGTACTGGGCTAGGCGGCATCTTAAAGCGCGTGGAATGGCGAGTAAAATGCACTATTAAACTTCTATGATAGGGCTATCAGAGACCCGATTAGATCATTTTATATTACGGTTAATATAAGAATTCAGAGTATTTCTATCACATTTGTTCAATTTACGTCGCTCCTATTTCAGATAGCGTATTGGGCTAAGCGGCATCTCAAAGCGCATGAAATTACGAGAGAAATGCACTATTAAAGTTCTTGGGTAGGGCAAACAGAGACCCGATTATATCATTTTATATTACGGTTAATATAAGAATTCAGAGTAATTCTATCACATTTATTCAATTTACGTCGCCCCTATTTCAGATAGCGTATTGGGCTAAGCGGCATCTCAAAGCGCATGAAATGGCGAGTCAAATGCACTACTAAACTTGTATGATAGGGAAATCAGAGACCCGATTAGATTATTTTATATTTTGGTTAATATAATAATTCAGCGAAATTCTCTCACATTTGTTCAATTTACGTCGCTGATATTTCAGATAGCGTATTGGACTAAGCGGCATCTCAAAGCGCAAGAAATGTCGAGTAAAATGCACTATTAAACTTCTAGGATAGGGCAATCAGAGACCCGATTAGATCATTTTATATTTTGGTTAATATAAGAATTCAGCGAAATTCTATCACATTTGTTCAACATACGTCGCTCCTATTTCAGATAGCGTACTGGGCTAGGCGGCATCTTAAAGCGCGTGGAATGGCGAGTAAAATGCACTATTAAACTTCTATGATAGGGCAATCAGAGACCCGATTAGATCATTTTATATTTTGGTTAATATAAGAATTCAGCGAAATTCTATCACATTTGTTCAATTTGCGTCGCTCCTATTTCAGATAGCTTATTGGGCTAAGTGGCATCGCAAAGCGCATGAAATGACGAGTGAAATGCACTATTAAACTTCTAGGGTAGGAAAACAGAGACCCGATTAGATCATTTTATATTACGGTTAATATAAGAATTCAGCGTAATTCTGTCACATCTGTTCAACTTACGTAGCTCCTGTTTCAGATAGCGTACTGGGCTAGGCGGCATCTTAAAGCGCGTGGAATGGCGAGTAAAATGCACTATTAAACTTCTATGAAAGGGCAATCAGAGACCCGATTAGATCATTTTATATTTTGGTTAATATAAGAATTCAGCGAAATTCTATCACATTTGTTCAATTTACGTCATTCCTATTTCAGATAGCGTACTGGGCTAGGCGGCAACTTAAAGCGCGCGGAATGGCGAGTAAAATGCACTATTAAACTTCTAGGGTAGGGCAAACAGAGACCCCATTAGATCATTTTATATTATGGTTAATTTAAGAATTCAGCGAAATTCTCTCACATTTGTTCAATTTACGTCGCTGATATTTCAGATGGCGTATTGGGCTAAGCGGCATCTCAAAGCGCAAGAAATGGCGAGTAAAATGCACTATTAAACTTCTAGGGTAGGGCAAACAGAGACCCGATTAGGTCATTTCATATTATGGTTAATTTAAGAATTCAGAAAAATTCTATCACATTTCTTCAATTTACGTCGCTCCTATTTCAGATAGCGTACCCGGATAGGCGGCATCTTAAAGCGCGAGGAATGGCGAGTAAAATGCACTATTAAACTTCTATGATAGGGCAATCAGAGACCCGATTAGATCATTTTATATTTTGGTTAATATAAGAATTCAGCGAAATTCTATCACATTTGTTCAATTTACGTCGCTCCTATTTCAAATAGCTTATTGGGCTAAGCGGCATCTCAAAGCGCATGAAATGACGAGTGAAATGCACCATTAAACTTCAAGAGTAGGGCGAACAAAGACCCGATTAGATCATTTTACATTAAGGTTAATATAAGAATTCAGCGAAATTCTATCACATTTGTTCAATTTACATCGCTCCTATTTCAGATAGCGACTTGTGCTAAGCGGCATCTCAAAGCGCAAGAAATGGCCAGTAAAATGCACTATTAAACTTCTAGGATAAGGCAAACGGAGACCCGATTAGACCATTTCATATTACGGTTAATATAAGAATTCAGCGTTATTCTATCACATTTGTTCAACTTACGTCGCTCCTATTTCAGAAAGCGTACTCGGATAGGCGGCATCTTAAAGCGCGTGGAATGGCGAGTAAAATGCACTATTAAACTTCTCGGGTAATGCAAACAGAGACCCGATTAGATCATTTTATATTACGGTTAATATAAGATTTCAGGGAAATTCTATCACATTTGTTCAACTTACGTAGCTCCTATTTCAGATAGTGTACTGGGCTAGGCGGCATCTTAAAGCGCGTGGAAGGGCGAGTAAAATGCACCACTAAACTTCTATGATCGGGCAATCAGAGTCCCGTTTAGATCATTTTATATTATGGTTAATTTAAGAATTCAGCGAAATTCTGTCACATTTGTTCAATTTACATCGCTCCTATTTCAGATAGCGTATTGGGCTAAGCGGCATCTCAATGCGCATGAAATGGCCAGTAAAATGCACTCTTAATCTTCTATGATAGGGCAATCAGAGACCCGATTAGATCATTTTATATTTTGGTTAATATAAGAATACAGCGAAATTCTATCACATTTGTTCAATTTACGTCGCTCCTATTTCAGATAGCGTATTGGGCTAAGCGGCATCTCAAAGCGCAAGAAATGGCGAGTGAAATGCACTATTAATCTTCAAGGGTAGGGCAAACAGAGACCCGATTCGTTCATTTTATATTACGGTTAATATAAGAATTCAGCGTAATTCTATCACATTTGTTCAACGTACGTCGCTCCTATTTCAGATAGCGTACTGGGATAGGCGGCATCTTAAAGCGCGTGGAATGGCGGGTAAAATGCACTATTAAACTTCTATGATAGGGCTATCAGAGACCCGATTAGATCATTTTATATTTTGGTTAATATAAGAATTCAGCGAAATTCTATCACATTTGTTCAACTTACGTCGCTCCTATTTCAGATAGCGTATTGGGCTAAGCGGCATCTCAAAGCGCATGAAATGACGAGTGAAATGCACTATTAATCTTCAAGGGTAGGGCGAACAGACACCCGATTAGAACATTTTACATTAAGGTTAATATAAGAATTCAGCGAAATTCTCTCACATTTGTTCAATTTACGTCGCTCCTATTTCAGACAGCTTATTGGGCAAAGCGGCATCTCAAAGCGCAAGAAATGACGAGTAAAATGCACTATTAAACTTCTAGGGTAGGGCAAACAGAGACCCGATTAGATCATTTTATGTTATGGTTAATTTAAGAATTCAGGGAAATTCTATCACATTTGTTCAATTCGTGTCGCTGATATTTCAGATAGCGTATTGGGCTAAGCGGCATCTCAAAGCGCATGAAATGGCGAGTAAAATGCACTGCTAAACTTCTAGGGTAGGGCGAACGAAGGCCCGATTAGATCATTTTACATTGAGGTTAATATAAGAATACAGGGAAATTCTATCACATTTGTTCAATTTACGTCGCTCCTATTTCAGATAGCGTATTGGGCTAAGCGGCATCTCAAAAAGCATGAAATGGCGAGTAAAATGCACTGTTAAACTTCTAGGGTAGGGCAAACAGAGACCCGATTAGATCATTTCATATTATGGTTTATTTAAGAATTCAGAAAAAAACTATCACATTTGTTCAATTTACGTCGCTCCTATTTCAGATATCGTATTGGGCTAAGCGGCATCTCAAAGCGCATGAAATGGCGAGTAAAATGCACTGCTAATCTTGTAGGGTAGGACAAACAGGGACCCGATTAGATCATTTTATATTATCGTTAATCCAAGATGTCAGCAAAATTCTATCACATTTGTTCAATTTACGTCGCTCCAATTTCAGATAGCGTACTGGGCTAGGCGGCATCTTAAAGCGCATGAAATGACGAGTGAAATGCACTATTAAACTACTATGATAGGGCAATCAGAGACCCGACTAGATCATTTTATATTTTGGTTAATATAAGAATTCAGCGAAATTCTATCACAATTGTTCAATTTACGTCGCTCCTATTTCAGATAGCGTATTGGGCTAAGCGGCATCTCAAAGCGCATGAAATGGCGAGTAAAATGCACTATTAATCTTCTAGGGTAAGGCAAACAGAGACCCGATTAGATCATTTTATAATACGGTTAATATAAGAATTCAGCGTAAGTCTATCACATTTGTTCAATTTACATCGCTCCTATTTCAGATAGCGTATTGGGCTAAGCGGCATCTCAATGCGCATGAAATGGCCAGTAAAATGCACTCTTAATCTTCTATGATAGGGCAATCAGAGACCCGATTAGATCATTTTATATTTTGGTTAATATAAGAATTCAGCGAAATTCTATCACATTTGTTCAATTTACGTCGCTCCTATTTCAGATAGCGTATTGGGCTAAGCGGCATCTCAAAGCGCAAGAAATGGCGAGTAAAATGCACTATTAAACTTCTAGGGTAGGGCAAACAGAGACCCCATTAGATCATTTTATATTATGGTTAATTTAAGAGTTCAGCGAAATTCTCTCACATTTGTTCAATTTACGTCGCTGATATTTCAGATAGCGTATTGGGCTAAGCGGCATCTTAAAGCGTGTGTAATGGCGAGTAAAATGCACTATTACACTTCTATGATAGGGCAATCAGAGACCAGATTAGATCATTTTATATTTTGGTTAATATAAGAATTCAGCGAAATTCTCTCACATTTGTTCAATTTACGTCGCTGATATTTCAGACAGCGTATTGGGCTAAGCGGCATCTCAAAGCGCATGAAATGACGAGTGAAATGCACTATTAAACTTCTAGGGTAGGGCGAACAAAGACCCGATTAGATCATTTTACATTGAGGTTAATATAAGAATTCAGCGAAATTCTATCACATTTGTTCAATTTACGTCGCTCCTATTTCAGATAGCGTATTGGGCTATGCGGCATCTCAAAGCGCATGAAATGGCGAGTAAAATGCACTATTAAACTTCTAGGATAAGGCAAACAGAGACCCGATTAGATCATTTTATATTACGGTAAATATAAGAATTCAGCGTAATTCTGTCACATTTGTACAACATACGTCGCTCCTATTTCAGATATTGTACTGGGATAGGCGGCATCTTAAAGCGCGTGGAATGGCGGGTAAAATGCACTATTAAACTTCTATGAAAGGGCTATCAGAGACCCGATTAGATCATTTTATATTACGGTTAATATAAGAATTCAGAGTAATTCTATCACATTTGTTCAATTTACGTCGCTCCTATTTCAGATAGCGTATTGGGCTAAGCGGCATCTCAAAGCGCATGAAATTACGAGAGAAATGCACTATTAAAATTCTTGGGTAGGGCAAACAGAGACCCGATTATATCATTTTATATTACGGTTAATATAAGAATTCAGAGTAATTCTATCACATTTATTCAATTTACGTCGCCCCTATTTCAGATAGCGTATTGGGCTAAGCGGCATCTCAAAGCGCATGAAATGGCGAGTCAAATGCACTACTAAACTTGTATGATAGGGAAATCAGAGACCCGATTAGATTATTTTATATTTTGGTTAATATAATAATTCAGCGAAATTCTCTCACATTTGTTCAACATACGTCGCTCCTATTTCAGATAGCGTACTGGGCTAGGCGGCATCTTAAAGCGCGTGGAATGGCGAGTAAAATGCACTATTAAACTTCTATGATAGGGCAATCAGAGACCCGATTAGATCATTTTATATTTTGGTTAATATAAGAATTCAGCGAAATTCTATCACATTTGTTCAATTTGCGTCGCTCCTATTTCAGATAGCTTATTGGGCTAAGTGGCATCGCAAAGCGCATGAAATGACGAGTGAAATGCACTATTAAACTTCTAGGGTAGGAAAACAGAGACCCGATTAGATCATTTTATATTACGGTTAATATAAGAATTCAGCGTAATTCTGTCACATTTGTTCAACTTACGTAGCTCCTGTTTCAGATAGCGTACTGGGCTAGGCGGCAACTTAAAGCGCGTGGAATGGCGAGTAAAATGCACTATTAAACTTCTATGAAAGGGCAATCAGAGACCCGATTAGATCATTTTATATTTTGGTTAATATAAGAATTCAGCGAAATTCTGTCACATTTGTTCAATTTACGTCATTCCTATTTCAGATAGCGTACTGGGCTAGGCGGCATCTTAAAGCGTGTGTAATGGCGAGTAAAATGCACTATTAAACTTCTATGATAGGGCAATCAGAGACCCGATTAGATCATTTTATATTTTGGTTAATATAAGAATTCAGCGAAATTCTATCACATTTGTTCAATTTACGTCGCTCCAATTTCAGATAGCTTATTGGGCTAAGCCGCATCGCAAAGCGCATGAATTGACGAGTGAAATGCACTATTAAACTTCTTGGGTAGGGCGATCAAAGACCCGATTAGATCATTTTACATTAAGGTTAATATAAGAATTCAGAAAAATTCTATCACATTTGTTCAAGTTACGTCGTTCCTATTTCAGATAGCATACTGGTCTAGGCGGCAACTTAAAGCGCGTGGAATGGCGAGTAAAATGCACTATTAAACTTCTAGGGTAGGGCAAACAGAGACCCCATTAGATCATTTTATATTATGGTTAATTTAAGAATTCAGCGAAATTCTCTCACATTTGTTCAATTTACGTCGCTGATATTTCAGATGGCGTATTGGGCTAAGCGGCATCTCAAAGCGCAAGAAATGGCGAGTAAAATGCACTATTAAACTTCTAGGGTAGGGCAAACAGAGACCCGATTAGGTCATTTCAAATTAT
>CAKAJE020001128.1:0-42121 GCA_916610135.2 Macropis europaea | reverse complement strand
TTAGATCATTTTACATTAAGGTTAATATAAGAATTCAGGGAAATTCTATCACATTTGTTCAATTTACGTCGCTCCCCATTCCAGATAGCGTATTGGGCTATGCGGCACCTTAAAGCACATGAAATGGCGAGTAAAATGCACTATTAAACTTCTATGATAGGGCAAACAGAGACGCGATTATATCATTTTATATTACGGTTAATATAAGAATTCAGCGTAATTCTATCACATTTGTTCAACTTACGTCGCTCCTATTTCAGGTAGCGTACTGGGCTAGGCGGCACCTTAAAGCGCGTGGAATGGCGCGTAAAATGCACTACTAAACTTCTATGGTAGGGCAATCAGAGACCCGATTAGATCATTTTATATTTTGTTTAATATAAGATTTCAGGGAAATTCTATCACATTTGTTCAATTTACGTCGCTCCTATTTCAGATAGCGTATTGGGCTAAGCGGCATCTCAAAGCGCATGAAATGGCGAGTAAAATGCACTATTAAACTTCTAGGATAAGGCAAACAGAGACCCGATTAGATCATTTTACATTACGGATAATATAAGAATTCAGCGTAATTCTATCACATTTGTTCAATTTACGTCGCCCCTATTTCAAATAGCGTATTGCGCTAAGCGGCATCTCAAAGCGCATGAAATGGCGAGTGAAATGCACAATTAGACTTCTATGGTAGGGCGAACAGAGACACGATTAGATCATTTTACATTAAGCTTAATATAAGAATTCAGGGAAATTCTATCACATTTGTTCAATTTACGTCGCTCCTATTCCAGATAGCGTATTGGGCTATGCGGCAGCTTAAAGCACATGAAATGGCGAGTAAAATGCACTAACAAACTTCTATGATAAGGCAAACAGAGGCCCGACTACATCATTTTATATTACGGTTAATATAAGAATGCAGCGTAATTCTATCACATTTGTTCAACTTACGTAGCTCCTATTTCAGATACCATACTGGGCTAGGCGGCATCATAAAGCGCGTGGAATGGCGACTACAATGCACTACTAAACTTCTATGATAGGGCAATCAGAGACCCGATTAGATCATTTTATATTTTGTTTAATATAAGATTTCAGGGAAATTCTATCGCATTTGTTCAATTTACGTCGCTCCTATTTCAGATACCGTACTGGGCTCGACGGCATCTTAAAGGGCGTGGAATGGCGAGTGAAATGCACTATTAGACTTCTATGGTAGGGCGAACAGATACCCGACTAGATCATTTTACATTAAGGTTAATATAAGAATTCAGGGAAATTCTATCACATTTGTTCAATTTACGTCGCTCCCATTCCAGATAGCGTATTGGGCTATGCGGCACCTTAAAGCACATGAAATGGCGAGTAAAATGCACTATTAAACTTCTATGATAGGGCAAACAGAGACCCGATTATATCATTTTATATTACGGTTAATATGAGAATTCAGCGTAATTCTATCACATTTGTTCAACTTACGTCGCTCCTATTTCAGGTAGCGTACTGGGCTAGGCGGCATCTTAAAGCGCGTGGAATGGCGAGTGAAATGCACTATTAGACTTCTATGGTAGGGCGAACAGAGACCCGATTAGATCATTTTATATTATGGTTAATTTAAGAATTCAGCGAAATTCTATCACATTTGTTCAATTTACGTCGCTCCTATTTCAGATAGCGTATTGGGCTAAGCGGCATCTCAAAGCGCATGAAATGGCGAGTCAAATGCACTATTAAACTTCTAGGATAAGGCAAACAGAGACCGGATTAGATCATTTTATATTACGGTTAATATAAGAATTCAGCGTAATTCTATCACATTTGTTCAACTTACGTCGCTCCTATTTCAGGTAGCGTACTGGGCTAGGCGGCATCTTAAAGCGCGTGGAATGGCGAGTAAAATGCACTATTAAACTTCTAGGATAAGGCAAACAGAGACCTGATTAGATTATTTTATATTACGGTTAATATAAGAATTCGGCGTAATTCTATCACATTTGTTCAATTTACGTCGCTGCTATTCCAGATAGCTTATTGTGCTGAGCGGAATCTCAAAGCGCATGAAATGACGAGTGAAATGCACTATTAAACTTCTAGGATAAGGCAAACAGAGACCCGATTAGGTCATTTTATATTTTGGTTAATATAAGAATTCAGCGAAATTCTATCACATTTGTTCAATTTACGTCGCTCATATTTCAGATAGCCAACTGGGCTATGCGGCATCTTAAAGCGCGCGGAATGGCGAGTAAAATGCACTATTATACTTCTATGCTAGGGCAATCAGAGACCCGATTTGATCATTTCATATTTTGGTTAATATAAGAATTCAGCGAAATTCTATCACAATTGTTCTATTTACGTCGCTCCTATTTCAGATAGCGTATTGGGCTCAGCGGCATCTCAAAGCATATGAAATGGCGAGTGAAATGCACTATTACACTTCTAGGGTAGGGCGAACGGAGACACGATTAGATCATTTTACATTAAGGTTAATATAAGTATTCAGGGAAATTCTATCACATTTGTTCAATTTCCGTCGCTCCTATTTCAGATAGCGTATTGGGCTAAGCGGCATCTCAAAGCGCATGAAATGATGAGTAAAATGCACTGTTAAACTTCTAGGGTAGGGCAAACAGAGACCCGATTAGATCATTTTATATTATGGTTAATTTAAGAATTCAGCCAAATTCTATCACATTTGTTCAATTTACGTCGCTCCTATTTCAGATAGCGTACTGGGCTAGGCGGAATCTGAAAGTGCGTGGATTGGCGAGTAAAATGCACTATTAAACTTCTAGGGTAGGGCAATCAGTGACCCGATTAGATCATTTTATATTACGGTTAATATAAGAATTCAGCGTAATTCTATCACATTTGTTAAACTTACGTCCCTCCTATTTCAGATAGCGTACTGGGCTAAGCGGCATCTTAAAGCGTATGAAATGATGAGTGAAATACACTATTAAACTTTTATGATAGGGCAATCAGAGACCCGATTAGATCATTTTATATTTCGGTTAATTTAAGAATTCAACGAAATTATATCACATTTGTTCAATTTACGTCGCTCCTATTTCAGATAGCGTGTTGGGCTAAGCGGCATCTCAAAGCGCATGAAATGGCGAGTAAAATGCACTATTAAACTTCTAGGGTAAGGCAAACAGGGACCCGATTGGATCATTTTATATTACGGTTAATATAAGGATTCAGCGTAATTGTATCACATTTGCTAAACTTACGTCGCTCCTATTTCAGATAGCGTACTGGGCTAAGCGGCATCTTAAAGCGCATGAAATGATGAGTGAAATGCACTATTAAACTTCTATGATAGGGCAATCAGAGACCCGATTAGATCATTTTATATTTTGGTTAATTTAAGAATTCAACGAAATTCTATCACATTCGTTCAATTTACGTCGCTCCTATTACAGATAGCGTATTGGGCTATGCGGCATCTCAAAGCGCATGAAATGCCGAGTAAAACGCACTATTAAACATCTAGGGTAGGGCAAACAGAGGCCCGATTAGATCATTTTACATTATGGTTAATAAAAGAATTCAGCGAAATTCTATCACATTTGTTCAATTTACGTCGCTCCTATTCCAGATAGCGTATTGGGCTAAGCGGCATCTCAAAGCGCATGAAATGGCGAGTGAAATGCACTATTAGAGTTCTATGGTAGGGCGAACAGAGACACGATTAGATCATTTTACATTAAGGTTAATATAAGAATTCAGGGAAATTCTATCACATTTGTTCAATTTACGTCGCTCCTATTCCAGATAGCGTATTGGGCTATGCGGCAGCTTAAAGCACATGAAATGGCGAGTAAAATGCACTATCAAACTTCTATGATAGGGCAAACAGAGGCCCGATTAAATCATTTTATATTACGGTTAATATAAGAATTCAGCGTAATTCTATCACATTTGTTGAACTTACGTAGCTCCTATTTCAGATACCATACTGGGCTAGGCGGCATCATAAAGCGCGTGGAATGGCGACTACAATGCACTACTAAACTTCTATGATAGGGCAATCAGAGACCCGATTAGGTCATTTTATATTTTGTTTAATATAAGATTTCAGGGAAATTCTATCGCATTTGTTCAATTTACGTCGCTCCTATTTCAGATACCGTACTGGGCTCGACGGCATCTTAAAGAGCGTGGAATGGCGAGTGAAATGCACTATTAGACTTCTATGGTAGGGCGAACAGAGACCCGACTAGATCATTTTACATTAAGGTTAATATAAGAATTCAGGGAAATTCTATCACATTTGTTCAATTTACGTCGCTCCCATTCCAGATAGCGTATTGGGCTATGCGGCACCTTAAAGCACATGAAATGGCGAGTAAAATGCACTATTAAACTTCTATGATAGGGCAAACAGAGACCCGATTATATCATTTTATATTACGGTTAATATAAGAATTCAGCGTAATTCTATCACATTTGTTCAACTTACGTCGCTCCTATTTCAGGTAGCGTACTGGGCTAGGCGGCATCTTAAAGCGCGTGAAATGGCGAGTGAAATGCACAATTAAACTACTAGGGTAGGGCAAACAGAGACCCGATTAGATCATTTTATATTGTGGTTAATTTAAGAATTCAGCAAAATTCTATCACATTTGTTCAATTTACGTCGCTCCTATTTCAGATAGCTTATTGGGCTAAGCTGCATCTCAAAGCGCCTGAAATGGCCAGTAAAATGCACTATCAAACTTCTAGGATATGGCAAACAGAGACCCGATTAGATCATTTTATATTACGGTTAATATAAGAATTCAGCGTAATTCTATCACATTTGTTCAACTTACGTCGCTCCTATTTCAGGTAGCGTACTGGGCTAGGCGGCATCTTAAAGCGCGTGGAATGGCGAGTAGAATGCACTATTAAACTTCTAGGATAAGGCAAACAGAGACCCGATTAGATCATTTTATATTACGGTTAATATAAGGATTCAGCGTAATTGTATCACATTTGTTAAACTTACGTCGCTCCTATTTCAGATAGCGTACTGGGCTAAGCGGCATCTTAAAGCGCATGAAATGATGAGTGAAATGCACTATTAAACTTCTATGATAGGGCAATCAGAGACCCGATTAGATCATTTTATATTTTGGTTAATTTAAGAATTCAACGAAATTCTATCACATTCGTTCAATTTACGTCGCTCCTATTACAGATAGCGTATTGGGCTATGCGGCATCTCAAAGCGCATGAAATGCCGAGTAAAACGCACTATTAAACATCTAGGGTAGGGCAAACAGAGACCCGATTAGATCATTTTACATTATGGTTAATAAAAGAATTCAGCGAAATTCTATCACATTTGTTCAATTTACGTCGCTCCTATTCCAGATAGCGTATTGGGCTAAGCGGCATCTCAAAGCGCATGAAATAGCGTATTGGGCTATGCGGCAGCTTAAAGCACATGAAATGGCGAGTAAAATGCACTATCAAACTTCTATGATAGGGCAAACAGAGGCCCGATTACATCATTTTATATTACGGTTAATATAAGAATTCAGCGTAATTCTATCACATTTGTTGAACTTACGTAGCTCCTATTTCAGATACCATACTGGGCTAGGCGGCCTCATAAAGCGCGTGGAATGGCGAGTACAATGCACTACTAAACTTCTATGATAGGGAAATCAGAGACCCGATTAGATCATTTTATATTTTGTTTAATATAAGATTTCAGGGAAATTCTATCGCATTTGTTCAATTTACGTCGCTCCTATTTCAGATAGCGTATTCGGCTATGCGGCACCTCAAAGCGCATGAAATGGCGAATAAAATGCACTCTTAAACTTCTAGGCTAGGGCGAACAGAGACCCGATCAGATCATTTTACATTATGGTTAATAAAAGAATTCAGCGAAATTCTATCACATTTGTTCAACTTACGTCGCTCCTATTTCAGATAGCGTATTGGGCAAAGCGGCATCTCAAAGCGCATGAAATGGCGAGTAAAATGCACTATTAGATTTCTATGGTAGGGCGTACAGAGACCCGATTAGATCATTTTATATTATGGTTAATTTCAGAATTCAGCAAAATTCTATCACATTTGTTCAATTTACGTCGCTCCTATTTCAGATACCGTACTGGGCTCGACGGCATCTTAAAGCGCGTGGAATGGCGAGTGAAATGCACTATTAGACTTCTATGGTAGGGCGAACAGAGACCCGACTAGATCATTTTACATTAAGGTTAATATAAGAATTCAGGGAAATTCTATCACATTTGTTCAATTTACGTCGCTCCCATTCCAGATAGCGTATTGGGCTATGCGGCACCTTAAAGCACATGAAATGGCGAGTAAAATGCACTATTAAACTTCTATGATAGGGCAAACAGAGACCCGATTATACCATTTTATATTACGGTTAATATAAGAATTCAGCGTAATTCTATCACATTTGTTCAACTTACGTCGCTCCTATTTCAGGTAGCGTACTGGGCTAGGCGGCACCTTAAAGCGCGTGGAATGGCGCGTAAAATGCACTACTAAACTTCTATGATAGGGCAAACAGAGACCCGATTAGATCATTTTATATTTTGTTTAATATAAGATTTCAGGGAAATTCTATCACATTTGTTCAATTTACGTCGCTCCTATTTCAGATAGCGTATTGGGCTAAGCGGCATCTCAAAGCGCATGAAATGGCGAGTAAAATGCACTATTAAACTTCTAGGATAAGGCAAACAGAGACCCGATTAGATCATTTTATATTACGGATAATATAAGAATTCAGCGTAATTCTATCACATTTGTTCAATTTACGTCGCCCCTATTTCAAATAGCGTATTGCGCTAAGCGGCATCTCAAAGCGCATGAAATTGCGGGTGAAATGCACAATTAGACTTCTATGGTAGGGCGAACAGAGACACGATTAGATCATTTTACATTAAGCTTAATATAAGAATTCAGGGAAATTCTATCACATTTGTTCAATTTACGTCGCTCCTATTCCAGATAGCGTATTGGGCTATGCGGCAGCTTAAAGCACATGAAATGGCGAGTAAAATGCACTAACAAACTTCTATGATAGGGCAAACAGAGGCCCGACTACATCATTTTATATTACGGTTAATATAAGAATTCAGCGTAATTCTATCACATTTGTTCAACTTACGTAGCTCCTATTTCAGATACCATACTGGGCTAGGCGGCATCATAAAGCGCGTGGAATGGCGACTACAATGCACTACTAAACTTCTATGATAGGGCAATCAGAGACCCGATTAGATCATTTTATATTTTGTTTAATATAAGATTTCAGGGAAATTCTATCGCATTTGTTCAATTTACGTCGCTCCTATTTCAGATAGCGTATTGGGCTCGACGGCATCTTAAAGCGCGTGGAATGGCAAGTAAAATGCACTATTAAACTGCTAGGGTAGGGCAATCAGTGACCCGATTAGATCATTTTATATTACGGTTAATATAAGAATTCAGCGTAATTCTATCACATTTGTTCAACTTACGTCGCTCCTATTTCAGGTAGCGTACTGGGCTAGGCGGCATCTTAAAGCGCGTGAAATGGCGAGTGAAATGCACAATTAAACTACTAGGGTAGGGCAAACAGAGACCCGATTAGATCATTTTATATTGTGGTTAATTTAAGAATTCAGCAAAATTCTATCACATTTGTTCAATTTACGTCGCTCCTATTTCAGATAGCGTATTGGGCTAAGCTGCATCTCAAAGCGCCTGAAATGGCCAGTAAAATGCACTATCAAACTTCTAGGATATGGCAAACAGAGACCCGATTAGATCATTTTATATTATGGTTAATTTCAGAATTCAGCAAAATTCTATCACATTTGTTCAATTTACGTCGCTCCTATTTCAGATACCGTACTGGGCTCGACGGCATCTTAAAGCGCGTGGAATGGCGACTACAATGCACTACTAAACTTCTATGATAGGGCAATCAGAGACCCGATTAGATCATTTTACATTAAGGTTAATATAAGTATTCAGCGAGATTCTATCACACTTGTTCAATTTGCGTCGCTTCTATTTCAGACAGCGTACTGGGCTAGGCGGCATCTTAAAGCGCGTGGAATGGCGAGTAAAATGCACTATTAACCTTCTATGATAGGGCAATCAGAGACTAGATTAGATCATTTTATACTTTGGTTAATATAAGAATTCAGCGAAATTCTATCACATTTGTTCAATTTACGTCGCTCCTATTTCAGATAGCGTATTGGGCTAAGCGGCATCTCAAAGCGCATGAAATGACGAGTGAAATGCACTATTCAACTTCTAGGGTAGGGCAAACAGGGACCCGATTAGATCATTTTATATTATGGTTAATTTAAGAATTCAGCTCAATTCTATCACATTTGTTCAATTTACGTCGTTCCTATTTCAGATAGCGTATTGTGCTAAGCGGCATCTCAAAGCGCATGAAATGGCAAGTAAAATGCACTATTAAACTGCTAGGGTAGGGCAATCAGTGACCCGATTAGATCATTTTATATTATAGTTAGTTTAAGAATTCAGCGAAATTCTATCACATTTGTTCAATTTACGTCGCTCCTATTTCAGGTAGCGTATTGGGCTATGCGGCATCTTAACGCGCTCGGAATGGCGAGTAAAATGCACTATTAAACTTCTATGCTAGGGCAATCAGAGACCCGATTAGATCACTTTATATTTTGGTTAATATAAGAATTCAGTGAAATTCTATCACATTTGTTCAATTTACGTCGCTCCTATTTCAGATAGCGTATTGGGCAAAGCGGCATTCAAAGCGTATGAAATGGCGAATAAAATGCACTATTAAAGTTCTAGACTCGGGCGGACAGAGATCCGATTAGATCATTTTACATTATGGTTAATAAAAGAATTCAGCGAAATTCTATCACATTTGTTCAACTTATATCGCTCCAATTTCAGATAGCGTATTCGGCTAAGCGGCATCTCAAAGCGCATGCAATGGCGAGTAAAATGCACTGTTAAATTTCTAGGGTAGGGCAACCAGAGACCCGATTAGATAATTTTATATTATGGTTAATTTAAGAATTCTGCAAAATCCTATCACATTTCTTCAATTTACGTCCTTCCTATTTCAGTTAGCGTACTGGGCTAGGCGGCATCTTAAAGCGTGTGGAATGGCGAGTAAAATGCACTGTTAAACTTCTAGGGTAGGGCAAACAGAGACCCGATTAGATCAGTTTATATTATGGTTAATTTAAGAATTCAGCAAAATTCTATCACATTTGTTCAATTTACGTCGTTCCTATTTCAGATAGCGTACTGGGCTAGGCGGCATCTTAAAGCGCATGGAATGGCGAGTGAAATGCACTATTAAACTTCTATGATAGGGCAATCAGAGACCCGATTAGATCATTTTATATTTTGGTTAATACAAGGATTCAGCGAAATTCTATCACATTTGTTCAATTTACGTCGCTCCTATTTCATATAGCTAATTGGGCTATGCGGCATCTCAAAGCGCATGCAATTACGAGTGCGATGCACTATTAAACTTCTAGGGTAGGGCGAACAGAGACCCGAATAGATCATTTTACATTAAGGGTAATATAAGAATTCAGCGAAATTCTATCACATTTGTTCAATTTACGTCTTTGATATTTCAGATAGCGTACTGGGCTAAGCGGCATCTCAAAGCGCATGAAATGGCGAGTAGAATGCACTATTAAACTTCTAGGATAAGGCAAACAGAGACCCGATTAGATCATTTTATATTACGGTTAATATAAGAATGCAGCGTAATTCTATCACATTTGTTCAACTTATATCGCTCCAATTTCAGATAGCGTATTAGGCTAAGCGGCATCTCAAAGCGCATGAAATGACGAGTAAAATGCACTATAAGACTTCTATGGTAGGGCGAACAGAGACCAGATTAGATCATTTTACATTCTGGTTAATAAAATAATTCAGCGAAATTCTATCACATTTGTTCAACTTTCGTCGCTCCTATTTCAGATAGCGTATTGAGCTAAGCGGCATCTCGAAGCGCATGAAATGGCGAGTATAATGCACTATTAAACTTCTAGGATAAAGCAAACAGATACCCGATTAGATCATTTTATATTACGGTTAATATAAGAATGCAGCGTAATTCTATCACATTTGTTCAAGTTACGTCGCTCCTATTTCAGATAGCGTACTGGGCTAGGCGGCATCTTAAAGCGCGTGGAATGGCGAGTAAAATGCACTACTAATCTTCTATGATAGGGCAATCAGAGACCCGATTAGATCATTTTATATTTTGTTTAATATAAGATTTCAGGGAAATTCTATCACATTTGTTCAATTTACGTCGCTCCTATTTCAGATAGCGTATTGGGCTAAGCGGCAACTGAAAGCGCATGAAATGACGAGTGAACTGCACTATTAAACTTCTAGGCTAGGGCGAACAGAGACCCGATTAGATCATTTTACATTCTGGTTAATAAAATAATTCAGCGAAATTCTATCACATTTGTTCAACTTTCGTTGCTCCTATTTCAGATAGCGTATTGGGTTAAGCGGCATCTCAAAGCGCATGAAATGGCGAGTAAAATGCACTATTAAACTTCTAGGGTAGGGCAAACAGAGACCCGATTAGATCATTTTATATTATGGTTAATTTAAGAATTCAGCAAAATTCTATCACATTTGTTCAATTTACGTCGCTCCTATTTCAAAAAGCGTATTGGGATAAGCGGCATCTCAAATCGCATGAAATGGCGAGTAAAATGCACTATTAAACTTCTAGGGTAGGGCGAACAGAGACCCGATTAGATCATTTTACATTAAGGTTAATATAAGTATTCAGCGAGATTCTATCACATTTGTTCAATTTACGTCGCTCCTATTTCAGATAGCGTATTGGGCTAAGCGGCAACTGAAAGCGCATGAAATGACGAGTGAACTGCACTATTAAACTTCTAGGCTAGGGCGAACAGAGACCCGATTAGATCATTTTACATTCTGGTTAATAAAATAATTCAGCGAAATTCTATCACATTTGTTCAACTTTCGTTGCTCCTATTTCAGATAGCGTATTGGGTTAAGCGGCATCTCAAAGCGCATGAAATGGCGAGTAAAATGCACTATTAAACTTCTAGGGTAGGGCAAACAGAGACCCGATTAGATCATTTTATATTATGGTTAATTTAAGAATTCAGCAAAATTCTATCACATTTGTTCAATTTACGTCGCTCCTATTTCGGATAGCGTACTGGGCTATGCGGCATCCTAAGGCGCGTGGAGTGGCGAGTAAAATGCACGATTAAACTTGTATGATAGGGCAATCAGAGACGCGATTAGATCATTTTATATTTTGTTTAATACAAGATTTCAGGGAAACTCTATCACATTTGTTCAATTCGTGTCGCTCATATTTCAGATAGCGTATTGGGCTAAGCGGCATCTCAAAGCGCATGAAATGGCGAGTAAAATGCACTATTGAACTCCTAGGGTAGGGCAAACAGAGACCCGATTAGATCATTTTATATTATGGTTAATTTAAGAATTCAGCAAGATTCTATCACATTTGTTGAATTTACGTCGCTCCTATTTCAGATAGCGTACTGGGCTAGGCGGCATCTTAAAGCGCGTGGAATGGCGAGTAAAATGCACTGTTAAACTTCAATGATAGGGCAGTCAGAGACCCGATTAGATCATTTTATATTTTGTTTAATATAAGATTTCAGGGAAATCCTATCACATTTGTTCTATTTGCGTCGCTCCTATTTCAGTTAGCGTATTGGGCTAACCGGCATCTCAAAGCGCATGAAATGGCGAATAAACTAGACTATTAAACTTCTAGGGTAGGGCAAACAGAGACCCGATTAGGTCATTTTATATCACGGTTAATATAAGAATTCAGCGTAATTCTATCACATTTCTTCAAATTACGTCGCTCCTATTTCAGATAGCGTACTGGGCTAGGCGGCATATTAAAGCGCGTGGAATGGCGAGTAAAATGCACTATTTAACTTCTATGATAGGGCAATCAGAGACCCGACTAGATCATTTTATATTATGGTTAATTTAAGAATTCAGCGAAACTCTATCACATTTGTTCAACTTACGTCGCTCCTATTTCAGATAGCGTATTGGGCTAAGCGGCAGCTCAAAGCGCATGAAATGGCGAGTAAAATGCACTGTTAAATTTCTAGGGTAGGGCAACCAGAGACCCGGTTAGATCATTTTATATTATGGTTAATTTAAGAATTCAGCGAAATTCTATCACATTTGTTCAATTTACGTCGCTCCTATTTCATATAGCTAATTGGGCTATGCGGCATCTCAAGGCGCATGCAATTACGAGTGAAATGCACTCTTAAACTTCTAGGGTAGGGCGAACAGAGACCCGATTAGATCATTTTACATTAAGGGTAATATAAGAATTCAGCGAAATTCTATCACATTTGTTCAATTTACGTCTTTGATATTTCAGATAGCGTATTGGGCTAAGCGGCATCTGAAAGCGCATGAAATGGCGAGTAAAACGCACTATTAAACTTCTAGGGTAGGGCAAACAGAGATCCGATTAGATCACTTTATATTATGGTTAATTTAAGAAGTCAGCAAAATTCTATCACATTTGTTCAATTTACGTCGCTCCTATTTCAGATAGCGTATTGGGCTAAGCGGCATCTCAAAGCACATGAAATGTCGAGTGAAATACACTATTAGACTTCTATGGTAGGGCGAACAGAGACCCGATTAGATCATTTTACATTAAGGTTAATATAAGAATTCAGGGAAATTCTATCACATTTTTCAATTTACGTGACTCCTATTTCAGATAGCGTATTGTGCTATGCGGCTTCTCAAAGCGCATGAAATGGCGAGTAAAATGCACTATTAAACTTCTAGGGTAGGGCAACCAGAGACCCGATTAGATCATTTTATATTATGGTTAATTTAAGAATTCTGCAAAATCCTATCGCATTTGTTCAATTTACGTCGTTCCTATTTCAGATAGCGTACTGGGCTAGGCGGCATCTTAAAGCGCGTGGAATGGCGAGTGAAATGCACTATTAAACTTCTATGATAGGGCAATCAGAGACCCGATTAGATCATTTTATATTTTGGTTAATACAAGAATTCAGCGAAAGTCTATCACATTTGTTCAATTTACGTCGCTCCTATTTCATATAGCTAATTGGGCTATGCGGCATCTCAAAGCGCATGCAATTACGAGTGAAATGCACTCTTAAACTTCTAGGGTAGGGCGAACAGAGACCCGATTAGATCATTTTACATTAAGGGTAATATAAGAATTCAGCGAAATTCTATCACATTTGTTCAATTTACGTCTTTGATATTTCAGATAGCGTATTGGGCTAAGCGGCATCTGAAAGCGCATGAAATGGCGAGTAAAACGCACTATTAAACTTCTAGGGTAGGGCAAACAGAGACCCGATTAGATCAGTTTATATTATGGTTAATTTAAGAATTCAGCAAAATTCTATCACATTTGTTCAATTTACGTCGTTCCTATTTCAGATAGCGTACTGGGCTAGGCGGCATCTTAAAGCGCGTGGAATGGCGAGTGAAATGCACTATTAAACTTCTATGATAAGGCAATCAGAGACCCGATTAGATCATTTTATATTATGGTTAATTTAAGAATTCAGCAAAATTCTATCACATTCGTTCAATTTAGGTCGCTCCTATTTCAGATAGCGTATTGGGCAAAGCGGCATCTCAAAGCGCATGAAATGGCGAGTGAAATGCACTATAAGACTTCTATGGTAGGGCGAACAGAGACCAGATTAGATCATTTTACATTCTGGTTAATAAAATAATTCAGCGAAATTCTATCACATTTGTTCAACTTTCGTCGCTCCTATTTCAGATAGCGTATTGAGCTGAGCGGCATCTCAAAGCGCATGAAATGGCGAGTATAATGCAATATTAAACTTCTAGGCTAGGGCGAGCAGAGACCAGATTAGATCATTTTACATTATGGTTAATAAAAGAATTCAGCGAAATTCTATCACATTTGTTCAACTTACGTCGCTCCTATTTCAGATAGCGCATTGGGCTAAGCGGCATCTCAAAGCGCATGAAATGGCGAGTATAATGCACTATTAAACTTCTAGGATAAGGCAAACAGAGACCCGATTAGATCATTTTATATTACGGTTAATATAAGAATGCAGCGTAATTCTATCACATTTGTTCAACTTTCGTCGCTTCTATTTCAGATAGCCTACAGGGCTAGGCGGCTTCTTAAAGCGCGTGGAATGGCGAGTATAATGCACTACTAAACTTCTATGATAGGGCAATCAGAGACCCGATTAGATCATTTTACATTATGGTTAATAAAAGAATTAAGCGAAATTCTATCACATTTGTTCAACTTACGTCGCTCCTATTTCAGATAGGCGTATTGGGTTAAGCGGCATCTCAAAGCGCATGAAATGGCGAGTAAAATGCACTGTTAAATTTCTAGGGTAGGGCAACCAGAGACCCGATTAGATAATTTTATATTATGGTTAATTTAAGAATTCTGCAAAATCCTATCACATTTCTTCAATTTACGTCGTTCCTATTTCAGTTAGCGTACTGGGCGAGGCGGCATCTTAAAGTGCGTGGAATGGCGAGTAAAATGCACTGTTAAACTTCTAGTGTAGGGCAAACAGAGACCCGATTAGATCAGTTTATATTATGGTTAATTTAAGAATTCAGCAACATTCTATCACATTTGTTCAACTTTCGTCGCTCCTACTTCAGATAGCATACATGGCTAGGCGGCATCTTAAAGCGCGTGGAATGGCGAGTAAAATGCACTATTAACCTTCTATGATAGGGCAATCGGAGACCAGACTAGATCATTTTATACTTTGGTTAATATAAGAATTCATCGAAATTCTATCACATTTGTTCAATTTACGTCGCTCCTATTTCAGATAGCGTATTGGGCTAGGCGGCATCTCAAAGCGCATGAAATGACGAGTGAAATGCACTATTATACTTCTAGGGTAGGGCGAACAGAGACCCGAAGAGATCATTTTACATTAAGGTGAATATAAGAATGCAGCGTAATTCTGTCACATTTGTTCAACTTACGTCGCTCCTATTTCAGATAGCGTATTGGGTTAAGCGTCATCTCAAAGCGCATGAAATGACGAGTGACATGCACTATTAAACTTCTAGGGTAGGGCGAACAGAGACCCGATTAGATCATTTTACATTAAGGTTAATATATGTATTCAGCGAGATTCTATCACACTTGTTCAATTTGCGTCGCTTCTATTTCAGACAGCGTACTGGGCTAGGCGGCATCTTAAAGCGCGTGGAATGGCGAGTAAAATGCACTATTAACCTTCTATGATAGGGCAATCAGAGACTAGATTAGATCATTTTATACTTTGGTTAATATAAGAATTCAGCGAAATTCTATCACATTTGTTCAATTTACGTCGCTCCTATTTCAGATAGCGTATTGGGCTAAGCGGCATCTCAAAGCGCATGAAATGACGAGTGAAATGCACTATTCAACTTCTAGGGTAGGGCAAACAGGGACCCGATTAGATCATTTTATATTATGGTTAATTTAAGAATTCAGCAAGATTCTATCACATTTGTTGAATTTACGTCGCTCCTATTTCAGATAGCGTACTGGGCTAGGCGGCATCTCAAAGCGCATGAAATGGCGAGTAAAATGCACTATTGAACTCCTAGGGTAGGGCAAACAGAGACCCGATTAGATCATTTTATATTATGGTTAATTTAAGAATTCAGCAAGATTCTATCACATTTGTTGAATTTACGTCGCTCCTATTTCAGATAGCGTACTGGGCTAGGCGGCATCTTAAAGCGCGTGGAATGGCGAGTAAAATGCACTGTTAAACTTCAATGATAGGGCAGTCAGAGACCCGATTAGATCATTTTATATTTTGTTTAATATAAGATTTCAGGGAAATCCTATCACATTTGTTCTATTTACGTCGCTCCTATTTCAGTTAGCGTATTGGGCTAACCGGCATCTCAAAGCGCATGAAATGGCGAATAAACTGGACTATTAAGCTTCTAGGGTAGGGCAAACAGAGACCCGATTAGGTCATTTTATATTACGGTTAATATAAGAATTCAGCGTAATTCTATCACATTTCTTCAAATTACGTCGCTCCTATTTCAGATAGCGTACTGGGCTAGGCGGCATATTAAAGCGCGTGGAATGGCGAGTAAAATGCACTATTTAACTTCTATGATAGGGCAATCAGAGACCCGACTAGATCATTTTATATTATGGTTAATTTAAGAATTCAGCGAAACTCTATCACATTTGTTCAACTTACGTCGCTGCTATTTCAGATAGCGTATTGGGCTAAGCGGCAGCTCAAAGCGCATGAAATGGCGAGTAAAATGCACTGTTAAATTTCTAGGGTAGGGCAACCAGAGACCCGATTAGATCATTTTATATTATGGTTAATTTAAGAATTCTGCAAAATCCTATCACATTTGTTCAATTTACGTCGTTCCTATTTCAGATAGCGTATTGGGCTAGGCGGCATCTTAAAGCGCGTGGAATGGCGAGTGAAATGCACTATTAAACTTCTATGATAGGGCAATCAGAGACCCGATTAGATCATTTTATATTTTGGTTAATACAAGAATTCAGCGAAATTCTATCACATTTGTTCAATTTACGTCGCTCCTATTTCATATAGCTAATTGGGCTATGCGGCATCTCAAGGCGCATGCAATTACGAGTGAAATGCACTCTTAAACTTCTAGGGTAGGGCGAACAGAGACCCGATTAGATCATTTTACATTAAGGTTAATATAAGAATTCAGGGAAATTCTATCACATTTTTCAATTTACGTGACTCCTATTTCAGATAGCGTATTGTGCTATGCGGCTTCTCAAAGCGCATGAAATGGCGAGTAAAATGCACTATTAAACTTCTAGGGTAGGGCAAACAGAGACCCGATTATATCATTTTATATTATGGTTAATTTAAGAATTCACAAAATTCTATCACATTTGTTCAATTTACGTCGTTCCTATTTCAGATAGCGTATTCGGCTAAGCGGCATCTCGAAGCGCATGGAATGGCGAGTGAAATTCACTATTAAACTTCTATGATAGGGCAATCAGAGACCCGATTAGATCATTTTATATTTTGGTTAATACAAGGATTCAGCGAAATTCTATCACATTTGTTCAATTTACGTCGCTCCTATTTCATATAGCTAATTGGGCTATGCGGCATCTCAAAGCGCATGCAATTACGAGTGCAATGCACTATTAAACTTCTAGGGTAGGGCGAACAGAGACCCGAATAGATCATTTTACATTAAGGGTAATATAAGAATTCAGCGAAATTCAATCACATTTGTTCAATTTACGTCTTTGATATTTCAGATAGCGTACTGGGCTAAGCGGCATCTCAAAGTTCATGAAATGGCGAGTATAATGCACTATTAAACTTCTAGGATAAGGCAAACAGAGACCCGATTAGATCATTTTACATTACGGTTAATATAAGAATGCAGCGTAATTCTATCACATTTGTTCAACTTATATCGCTCCAATTTCAGATAGCGTATTAGGCTAAGCGGCATCTCAAAGCGCATGAAATGACGAGTAAAATGCACTATTAAAGTTCTAGGGTAGGGCAAGCAGAGACCCGATTAGATCATTTTATATTATGGTTAATTTAAGAATTCAGCAAAATTCTATCACATTCGTTCAATTTAGGTCGCTCCTATTTCAGATAGCGTATTGGGCTAAGCGGCATCTCAAAGCGCATGAAATGGCGAGTGAAATGCACTATAAGACTTCTATGGTAGGGCGAACAGAGACCAGATTAGATCATTTTACATTCTGGTTAATAAAAGAATTAAGCGAAATTCTATCACATTTGCTCAACTTACGTCGCTCCTATTTCAGATAGCGTATTGGGTTAAGCGGCATCTCAAAGCGCATGAAATGGCGAGTAAAATGCACTGTTAAATTTCTAGGGTAGGGCAACCAGAGACCCGATTAGATAATTTTATATTATGGTTAATTTAAGAATTCTGCAAAATCCTATCACATTTCTTCATTTTACGTCGTTCCTATTTCAGTTAGCGTACTGGGCTAGGCGGCATCTCAAAGCGCATGAAATGGCGAGTATAATGCACTATTAAACTTCTAAGGTAAGGCAAACAGAGACCCGATTAGATCATTTTATATTACGGTTAATATAAGAATGCAGCGTAATTCTATCACATTTGTTTAAGTTACGTCGCTCCTATTTCAGATAGCGTACTGGGCTAGGAGGCATCTTAAAGCGCGTGGAATGGCGAGTAAAATGCACTACTAATCTTCTATGATAGGGCAATCAGAGACCCGATTAGATCATTTTATATTTTGTTTAATATAAGATTTCAGGGAAATTCTATCACATTTGTTCAATTTACGTCGCTCCTATTTCAGATAGCGTATTGGGCTAAGCGGCAACTGAAAGCGCATGAAATGACGAGTGAAATGCACTATTAAACTTCTAGGCTAGGGCGAACAGAGACCCGATTAGATCATTTTACATTCTGGTTAATAAAATAATTCAGCGAAATTCTATCACATTTGTTCAATTTACGTCGCTCCTATTCAGATAGCGTATTGGGCTAAGCGGCATCTCAAAGCGCATGAAATGACGAGTGAAATGCACTATTCAACTTCTAGGGTAGGGCAAACAGGGACCCGATTAGATCATTTTATATTATGGTTAATTTAAGAATTCAGCAAGATTCTATCACATTTGTTGAATTTACGTCGCTCCTATTTCAGATAGCGTACTGGGCTAGGCGGCATCTCAAAGCGCATGAAATGGCGAGTAAAATGCACTATTAAACTCCTAGGGTAGGGCAAACAGAGACCCGATTAGATCATTTTATATTATGGTTAATTTAAGAATTCAGCAAGATTCTATCACATTTGTTGAATTTACGTCGCTCCTATTTCAGATAGCGTACTGGGCTAGGCGGCATCTTAAAGCGCGTGGAATGGCGAGTAAAATGCACTATTGAACTCCTAGGGTAGGGCAAACAGAGACCCGATTAGATCATTTTATATTATGGTTAATTTAAGAATTCAGCAAGATTCTATCACATTTGTTGAATTTACGTCGCTCCTATTTCAGATAGCGTACTGGGCTAGGCGGCATCTTAAAGCGCGTGGAATGGCGAGTAAAATGCACTGTTAAACTTCAATGATAGGGCAGTCAGAGACCCGATTAGATCATTTTATATTTTGTTTAATATAAGATTTCAGGGAAATCCTATCACATTTGTTCTATTTACGTCGCTCCTATTTCAGTTAGCGTATTGGGCTAACCGGCATCTCAAAGGCATGAAATGGCGAATAAACTGGACTATTAAGCTTCTAGGGTAGGGCAAACAGAGACCCGATTAGGTCATTTTATATTACGGTTAATATAAGAATTCAGCGTAATTCTATCACATTTCTTCAAATTACGTCGCTCCTATTTCAGATAGCGTACTGGGCTAGGCGGCATATTAAAGCGCGTGGAATGGCGAGTAAAATGCACTATTTAACTTCTATGATAGGGCAATCAGAGACCCGACTAGATCATTTTATATTATGGTTAATTAAGAATTCAGCGAAACTCTATCACATTTGTTCAACTTACGTCGCTCCTATTTCAGATAGCGTATTGGGCTAAGCGGCAGCTCAAAGCGCATGAAATGGCGAGTAAAATGCACTGTTAAATTTCTAGGGTAGGGCAACCAGAGACCCGATTAGATCATTTTATATTATGGTTAATTTAAGAATTCTGCAAAATCCTATCACATTTGTTCAATTTACGTCGTTCCTATTTCAGATAGCGTACTGGGCTAGGCGGCATCTTAAAGCGCGTGGAATGGCGAGTGAAATGCACTATTAAACTTCTATGATAGGGCAATCAGAGACCCGATTAGATCATTTTATATTTTGGTTAATACAAGAATTCAGCGAAATTCTAATCACATTTGTTCAATTTACGTCGCTCCTATTTCATATAGCTAATTGGGCTATGCGGCATCTCAAAGCGCATGCAATTACGAGTGAAATGCACTCTTAAACTTCTAGGGTAGGGCGAACAGAGACCCGATTAGATCATTTTACATTAAGGTTAATATAAGAATTCAGGGAAATTCTATCACATTTTTCAATTTACGTGACTCCTATTTCAGATAGCGTATTGTGCTATGCGGCTTCTCAAAGCGCATGAAATGGCGAGTAAAATGCACTATTAAACTTCTAGGGTAGGGCAAACAGAGGACCCGATTATATCATTTTATATTATGGTTAATTTAAGAATTCACAAAATTCTATCACATTTGTTCAATTTACGTCGTTCCTATTTCAGATAGCGTATTCGGCTAAGCGGCATCTCGAAGCGCATGGAATGGCGAGTGAAATGCACTATTAAACTTCTATGATAGGGCAATCAGAGACCCGATTAGATCATTTTATATTTTGGTTAATACAAGGATTCAGCGAAATTCTATCACATTTGTTCAATTTACGTCGCTCCTATTTCATATAGCTAATTGGGCTATGCGGCATCTCAAAGCGCATGCAATTACGAGTGCAATGCACTATTAAACTTCTAGGGTAGGGCGAACAGAGACCCGATTAGATCATTTTATATTACGGTTAATATAAGAATGCAGCGTAATTCTATCACATTTGTTTAAGTTACGTCGCTCCTATTTCAGATAGCATACTGGGCTAGGAGGCATCTTAAAGCGCGTGGAATGGCGAGTAAAATGCACTACTAATCTTCTATGATAGGGCAATCAGAGACCCGATTAGATCATTTTATATTTTGTTTAATATAAGATTTCAGGGAAATTCTATCACATTTGTTCAATTTACGTCGCTCCTATTTCAGATAGCGTATTGGGCTAAGCGGCCACTGAAAGCGCATGAAATGACGAGTGAAATGCACTATTAAACTTCTAGGCTAGGGCGAACAGAGACCCGATTAGATCATTTTACATTCTGGTTAATAAAATAATTCAGCGAAATTCTATCACATTTGTTCAACTTTCGTTGCTCCTATTTCAGATAGCGTATTGGGTTAAGCGGCATCTCAAAGCGCATGAAATGGCGAGTAAAATGCACTATTAAACTTCTAGGGTAGGGCAAACAGAGACCCGATTAGATCATTTTATATTATGGTTAATTTAAGAATTCAGCAAAATTCTATCACATTTGTTCAATTTACGTCGCTCCTATTTCGGATAGCGTACTGGGCTAGGCGGCATCCTAAAGCGCGTGGAGTGGCGAGTAAAATGCACTATTAAACTTGTATGATAGGGCAATCAGAGACGCGAGTAGATCATTTTATATTTTGTTTAATACAAGATTTCAGGGAAATTCTATCACATTTGTTCAATTCGTGTCGCTCATATTTCAGATAGCGTATTGGGCTAAGCGGCATCTCAAATCGCATGAAATGGCGAGTAAAATGCACTATTGAACTCCTAGGGTAGGGCAAACAGAGACCCGATTAGATCATTTTATATTATGGTTAATTTAAGAATTCAGCAAGATTCTATCACATTTGTTGAATTTACGTCGCTCCTATTTCAGATAGCGTACTGGGCTAGGCGGCATCTTAAAGCGCGTGGAATGGCGAGTAAAATGCACTGTTAAACTTCAATGATAGGGCAGTCAGAGACCCGATTAGATCATTTTATATTTTGTTTAATATAAGATTTCAGGGAAATCCTATCACATTTGTTCTATTTACGTCGCTCCTATTTCAGTTAGCGTATTGGGCTAACCGCCATCTCAAAGCGCATGAAATGGCGAATAAACTGGACTATTAAACTTCTAGGGTAGGGCAAACAGAGACCCGATTAGGTCATTTTATATTACGGTTAATATAAGAATTCAGCGTAATTCTATCACATTTCTTCAAATTACGTCGCTCCTATTTCAGATAGCGTACTGGGATAGGCGGCATATTAAAGCGCGTGGAATGGCGAGTAAAATGCACTATTTAACTTCTATGATAGGGCAATCAGAGACCCGACTAGATCATTTTATATTATGGTGAATTTAAGAATTCAGCGAAACTCTATCACATTTGTTCAACTTACGTCGCTCCTATTTCAGATAGCGTATTGGGCTAAGCGGCAGCTCAAAGCGCATGAAATGGCGAGTAAAATGCACTGTTAAATTTCTAGGGTAGGGCAACCAGAGACCCGATTAGATCATTTTATATTATGGTTAATTTAAGAATTCTGCAAAATCCTATCACATTTGTTCAATTTACGTCGTTCCTATTTCAGATAGCGTACTGGGCTAGGCGGCATCTTAAAGCGCGTGGAATGGCGAGTGAAATGCACAATTAAACTTCTATGATAGGGCAATCAGAGACCCGATTAGATCATTTTATATTTTGGTTAATACAAGAATTCAGCGAAATTCTATCACATTTGTTCAATTTACGTCGCTCCTATTTCATATAGCTAATTGGGCTATGCGGCATCTCAAGGCGCATGCAATTACGAGTGAAATGCACTCTTAAACTTCTAGGGTAGGGCGAACAGAGACCCGATTAGATCATTTTACATTAAGGGTAATATAAGAATTCAGCGAAATTCTATCACATTTGTTCAATGTACGTCTTTGATATTTCAGATAGCGTATTGGGCTAAGCGGCATCTGAAAGCGCATGAAATGGCGAGTAAAACGCACTATTAAACTTCTAGGGTAGGGCAAACAGAGACCCGATTAGATCAGTTTATATGATGGTTAATTTAAGAAGTCAGCAAAATTCTATCACATTTGTTCAATTTACGTCGCTCCTATTCAGATGGCTTATTGGGCTTAGCGGCATCTCAAAGCTCATGAAATGACGAGTGAAATGCACTATTAGACTTCTATGGTAGGGCGAACAGAGACCCGATTAGATCATTTTACATTAAGGTTAATATAAGAATTCAGGGAAATTCTATCACATTTTTCAATTTACGTGACTCCTATTTCAGATAGCGTATTGTGCTATGCGGCTTCTCAAAGCGCATGAAATGGCGAGTAAAATGCACTATTAAACTTCTAGGGTAGGGCAAACAGAGGCCCGATTATATCATTTTATATTATGGTTAATTTAAGAATTCACAAAATTCTATCACATTTGTTCAATTTACGTCGTTCCTATTTCAGATAGCGTATTGTGCTAAGCGGCATCTCGAAGCGCATGAAATGGCTAGTAAAATGCACTATTAAACTGCTAGGGTAGGGCAATCAGTGACCCGATTAGATCATTTTATATTATAGTTAATTTATGAATTCAGCGAAATTCTATCACATTTGTTCAATTTACGTCGCTCCTATTTCAGGTAGCGTACTGGGCTAGGCGGCATCTTAAAGCGCGTGGAATGGCGAGTAAAATGCACTGTTAAACTTCTAGGGTAGGGCAAACAGAGACCCGATTAGATCAGTTTATATTATGGTTAATTTAAGAATTCAGCAAAATTCTATCACATTTGTTCAATTTACGTCGTTCCTATTTCAGATAGCGTACTGGGCTAGGCGGCATCTTAAAGCGCATGGAATGGCGAGTGAAATGCACTATTAAACTTCTATGATAGGGCAATCAGAGACCCGATTAGATCATTTTATATTTTGGTTAATACAAGGATTCAGCGAAATTCTATCACATTTGTTCAATTTACGTCGCTCCTATTTCATATAGCTAATTGGGCTATGCGGCATCTCAAAGCGCATGCAATTACGAGTGCAATGCACTATTAAACTTCTATGGTAGGGCGAACAGAGACCCGAATAGATCATTTTACATTAAGGGTAATATAAGAATTCAGCGAAATTCTATCACATTTGTTCAATTTACGTCTTTGATATTTCAGATAGCGTACTGGGCTAAGCGGCATCTCAAAGTTCATGAAATGGCGAGTATAATGCACTATTAAACTTCTAGGATAAGGCAAACAGAGACCCGATTACATCATTTTATATTACGGTGAATATAAGAATGCAGCGTAATTCTATCACATTTGTTCAACTTATGTCGCTCCAATTTCAGATAGCGTATTAGGCTAAGCGGCATCTCAAAGCGCATGAAATGACGAGTAAAATGCACTATTAAAGTTCTAGGGTAGGGCAAGCAGAGACCCGATTAGATCATTTTATATTTTGGTTAATATAAGAATTCAGCGAAATTCTATCACATTTCTTCAATTTACGTCGGTCCTATTTCAGTTAGCGTACTGGGCTAGGCGGCATCTTAAAGCGCGTGGAATGGCGAGTAAAATGCACTGTTAAACTTCTAGGGTAGGGCAAACAGAGACCCGATTAGATCAGTTTATATTATGGTTAATTTAAGAATTCAGCAAAATTCTATCAAATTTGTTCAATTTACGTCGTTCCTATTTCAGATAGCGTACTGGGCTAGGCGGCATCTTAAAGCGCGTGGAATGGCGAGTGAAATGCACTATTAAACTTCTATGATAGGGCAATCAGAGACCCGATTAGATCATTTTATATTTTGGTTAATACAAGAATTCAGCGAAATTCTATCACATTTGTTCAATTTACGTCACTCCTATTTCATATAGCTAATTGGGCTATGCGGCATCTCAAGGCGCATGCAATTACGAGTGAAATGCACTCTTAAACTTCTAGGGTAGGGCGAACAGAGACCCGATTAGATCATTTTACATTAAGGGTAATATAAGAATTCAGCGAAATTCTATCACATTTGTTCAATTTACGTCTTTGATATTTCAGATAGCGTATTGGGCTAAGCGGCATCTGAAAGCGCATGAAATGGCGAGTAAAACGCACTATTAAACTTCTAGGGTAGGGCAAACAGAGACCCGATTAGATCATTTTATATTATGGTTAATTTAAGAATTCAGCAAAATTCTATCACATTTGTTCAATTTACGTCGCTCCTATTCAGATGGCTTATTGGGCTTAGCGGCATCTCAAAGCGCATGAAATGACGAGTGAAATGCACTATTAAACTTCTAGGGTAGGGCAAACAGAGACCCGATTAGATCATTTTACATTAAGGTTAATATAAGAATTCAGGGAAATTCTATCACATTTTTCAATTTACGTGACTCCTATTTCAGATAGCGTATTGTGCTATGCGGCTTCTCAAAGCGCATGAAATGGCGAGTAAAATGCACTATTAAACTTCTAGGGTAGGGCAAACAGAGACCCGATTATATCATTTTATATTATGGTTAATTTAAGAATTCAGCAAAATTCTATCACATTTGTTCAATTTACGTCGTTCCTATTTCAGATAGCGTATTGGGCTAAGCGGCATCTCAAAGCGCATGGAATGACGAGTGAAAGGCACTATTAAACTTCTAGGGTAGGGCGAACAGAGAACCGATTAGATCATTTTACATTAAGGTTAATATAAGAATTCAGGGAAATTCTATCACATTTGTTCAGTTTACGTCGTTCCTATTTCAGATGGCGTATTGGGCTAAGCGGCAACTTAAAGCGCATGAAATGGCGAGTAAAATGCACGATTAAATTTCTAGGCTAGGGCGAACAGAGACCCGATTAGATCATTTTACATTTTGTTTAATATATGATTTCAGGGAAATTCTATCACATTTGTTCAATTTACGTCGCTCCTATTTCAGATAGCGTATTGGGCTAAGCGGCATCTCAAAGCACATGAAATGTCGAGTGAAATGCACTATTAGACTTCTATGGTAGGGCGAACAGAGACCCGATTAGATCATTATATATTATGCTTAATTTAAAACGTCAGCAAAATTTTATCACATTCGTCCAATTTACGTCGCTCCTATTTCAGATAGCGCACTGGGCTAGGCGGCATCTTAAAGCGCGTGGAATGGCGAGTAAAATGCACTATTAAACTCCTATGATAGGGCAATCAGAGACCCGATTGGATCATTTTATATTATGGTTAATTTAAGAATTCAGCGTAATTCTATCACATTCGTTCAAGTTACGTCGCTCCTATTTCAGATAGCGTACTGGCCTATGCGGCATCTTAAAGCGCGTGGAATGGCGAGTGAAATGCACTATTAGACTTCTATGGTAGGGCGAACAGAGACCCGACTAGATCATTTTACATTAAGGTTAATATAAGAATTCAGGGAAATTCTATCACATTTGTTCAATTTACGTCGCTCCCATTCCAGATAGCGTATTGGGCTATGCGGCACCTTAAAGCACATGAAATGGCGAGTAAAATGCACTATTAAACTTCTATGATAGGGCAAACAGAGACCCGATTATACCATTTTATATTACGGTTAATATAAGAATTCAGCGTAATTCTATCACATTTGTTCAACTTACGTCGCTCCTATTTCAGGTAGCGTACTGGGCTAGGCGGCACCTTAAAGCGCGTGGAATGGCGCGTAAAATGCACTACTAAACTTCTATGATAGGGCAAACAGAGACCCGATTAGATCATTTTATATTTTGTTTAATATAAGATTTCAGGGAAATTCTATCACATTTGTTCAATTTACGTCGCTCCTATTTCAGATAGCGTATTGGGCTAAGCGGCATCTCAAAGCGCATGAAATGGCGAGTAAAATGCACTATTAAACTTCTAGGATAAGGCAAACAGAGACCCGATTAGATCATTTTATATTACGGATAATATAAGAATTCAGCGAAATTCTATCACATTTGTTCAATTTACGTCGCTCCTATTTCAGATAGCGTATTGGGCTAAGCGGCATCTCAAAGCGCATGAAATGACGAGTGATATGCAATACTAAACTTCTAGGATAAGGCAAACAGAGACAGGATTAGATCATTTTATATTTTGTTTAATATAAGAATTCAGGGAAATGCTATCACATTTGTTCAATTTACGTCGCTCCTATTCCAGATAGCGTATTGGGCTATGCGGCAGCTTAAAGCACATGAAATGGCGAGTAAAATGCACTAACAAACTTCTATGATAGGGCAAACAGAGGCCCGACTACATCATTTTATATTACGGTTAATATAAGAATTCAGCGTAATTCTATCACATTTGTTCAACTTACGTAGCTCCTATTTCAGATACCATACTGGGCTAGGCGGCATCATAAAGCGCGTGGAATGGCGACTACAATGCACTACTAAACTTCTATGATAGGGCAATCAGAGACCCGATTAGGTCATTTTATATTTTGTTTAATATAAGATTTCAGGGAAATTCTATCGCATTTGTTCAATTTACGTCGCTCCTATTTCAGATACCGTACTGGGCTCGACGGCATCTTAAAGAGCGTGGAATGGCGAGTGAAATGCACTATTAGACTTCTATGGTAGGGCGAACAGAGACCCCACTAGATCATTTTACATTAAGGTTAATATAAGAATTCAGGGAAATTCTATCACATTTGTTCAATTTACGTCGCTCCCATTCCAGATAGCGTATTGGGCTATGCGGCACCTTAAAGCACATGAAATGGCGAGTAAAATGCGCTATTAAACTTCTATGATAGGGCAAACAGAGACCCGATTATATCATTTTATATTACGGTTAATATAAGAATTCAGCGTAATTCTATCACATTTGTTCAACTTACGTCGCTCCTATTTCAGGTAGCGTACTGGGCTAGGCGGCACCTTAAAGCGCGTGGAATGGCGCGTAAAATGCACTACTAAACTTCTATGATAGGGCAAACAGAGACCCGATTAGATCATTTTATATTTTGTTTAATATAAGATTTCAGGGAAATTCTATCACATTTGTTCAATTTACGTCGCTCCTATTTCAGATAGCGTATTGGGCTAAGCGGCATCTCAAAGCGCATGAAATGGCGAGTAAAATGCACTATTAAACTTCTAGGATAAGGCAAACAGAGACCCGATTAGATCATTTTATATTACGGATAATATAAGAATTCAGCGTAATTCTATCACATTTGTTCAATTTACGTCGCCCCTATTTCAAATAGCGTATTGCGCTAAGCGGCATCTCAAAGCGCATGAAATGGCGAGTGAAATGCACAATTAGACTTCTATGGTAGGGCGAACAGAGACAGGATTAGATCATTTTACATTAAGCTTAATATAAGAATTCAGGGAAATTCTATCACATTTGTTCAATTTACGTCGCTCCTATTCCAGATAGCGTATTGGGCTATGCGGCAGCTTAAAGCACATGAAATGGCGAGTAAAATGCACTAACAAACTTCTATGATAGGGCAAACAGAGGCCCGACTACATCATTTTATATTACGGTTAATATAAGAATTCAGCGTAATTCTATCACATTTGTTCAACTTACGTAGCTCCTATTTCAGATACCATACTGGGCTAGGCGGCATCATAAAGCGCGTGGAATGGCGACTACAATGCACTACTAAACTTCTATGATAGGGCAATCAGAGACCCGATTAGATCATTTTATATTTTGTTTAATATAAGATTTCAGGGAAATTCTATCGCATTTGTTCAATTTACGTCGCTCCTATTTCAGATACCGTACTGGGCTCGGCGGCATCTTAAAGAGCGTGGAATGGCGAGTGAAATGCACTATTAGACTTCTATGGTAGGGCGAACAGAGACCCGACTAGATCATTTTACATTAAGGTTAATATAAGAATTCAGGGAAATTCTATCACATTTGTTCAATTTACGTCGCTCCCATTCCAGATAGCGTATTGGGCTCTGCGGCACCTTAAAGCACATGAAATGGCGAGTATAATGCACTATTAAACTTCTATGATAGGGCAAACAGAGACCCGATTATATCATTTTATATTACGGTTAATATAAGAATTCAGCGTAATTCTATCACATTTGTTCAACTTACGTCGCTCCTATTTCAGGTAGCGTACTGGGCTAGGCGGCATCTTAAAGCGCGTGAAATGGCGAGTGAAATGCACAATTAAACTACTAGGGTAGGGCAAACAGAGACCCGATTAGATCATTTTATATTGTGGTTAATTTAAGAATTCAGCAAAATTCTATCACATTTGTTCAATTTACGTCGCTCCTATTTCAGATACCGTACTGGGCTCGACGGCATCTTAAAGCGCGTGGAATGGCGACTACAATGCACTACTAAACTTCTATGATAGGGCAATCAGAGACCCGATTAGATCATTTTACATTAAGGTTAATATAAGTATTCAGCGAGATTCTATCACACTTGTTCAATTTGCGTCGCTTCTATTTCAGACAGCGTACTGGGATAGGCGGCATCTTAAAGCGCGTGGAATGGCGAGTAAAATGCACTATTAACCTTCTATGATAGGGCAATCAGAGACTAGATTAGATCATTTTATACTTTGGTTAATATAAGAATTCAGCGAAAATCTATCACATTTGTTCAATTTACGTCGCTCCTATTTCAGATAGCGTATTGGGCTAAGCGGCATCTCAAAGCGCATGAAATGACGAGTGAAATGCACTATTCAACTTCTAGGGTAGGGCAAACAGGGACCCGATTAGATCATTTTATATTATGGTTAATTTAAGAATTCAGCTCAATTCTATCACATTTGTTCAATTTACGTCGTTCCTATTTCAGATAGCGTATTGTGCTAAGCGGCATCTCAAAGCGCATGAAATGGCAAGTAAAATGCACTATTAAACTGCTAGGGTAGGGCAATCAGTGACCCGATTAGATCATTTTATATTATAGTTAGTTTAAGAATTCAGCGAAATTCTATCACATTTGTTCAATTTACGTCGCTCCTATTTCAGGTAGCGTATTGGGCTATGCGGCATCTTAACGCGCTCGGAATGGCGAGTAAAATGCACTATTAAACTTCTATGCTAGGGCAATCAGAGACCCGATTAGATCATTTTATATTTTGGTTAATATAAGAATTCAGTGAAATTCTATCACATTTGTTCAATTTACGTCGCTCCTATTTCAGATAGCGTATTGGGCAAAGCGGCATTCAAAGCGCATGAAATGGCGAATAAAATGCACTATTAAAGTTCTAGACTCGGGCGGACAGAGATCCGATTAGATCATTTTACATTATGGTTAATAAAAGAATTCAGCGAAATTCTATCACATTTGTTCAACTTATATCGCTCCAATTTCAGATAGCGTATTCGGCTAAGCGGCATCTCAAAGCGCATGCAATGGCGAGTAAAATGCACTGTTAAATTTCTAGGGTAGGGCGAACAGAGACCCGAATAGATCATTTTACATTAAGGGTAATATAAGAATTCAGCGAAATTCTATCACATTTGTTCAATTTACGTCTTTGATATTTCAGATAGCGTACTGGGCTAAGCGGCATCTCAAAGCGCATGAAATGGCGAGTAGAATGCACTATTAAACTTCTAGGATAAGGCAAACAGAGACCCGATTAGATCATTTTATATTACGGTTAATATAAGAATGCAGCGTAATTCTATCACATTTGTTCAACTTATATCGCTCCAATTGCAGATAGCGTATTAGGCTAAGCGGCATCTCAAAGCGCATGAAATGACGAGTAAAATGCACTATAAGACTTCTATGGTAGGGCGAACAGAGACCAGATTAGATCATTTTACATTCTGGTTAATAAAATAATTCAGCGAAATTCTATCACATTTGTTCAACTTTCGTCGCTCCTATTTCAGATAGCGTATTGAGCTAAGCGGCATCTCGAAGCGCATGAAATGGCGAGTATAATGCACTATTAAACTTCTAGGCTAGGGCGAACAGAGACCCGATTAGATCATTTTACATTCTGGTTAATAAAATAATTCAGCGAAATTCTATCACATTTGTTCAACTTTCGTCGCTCCTATTTCAGATAGCGTATTGAGCTAAGCGGCATCTCGAAGCGCATGAAATGGCGAGTAAAATGCACTATTGAACTCCTAGGGTAGGGCAAACAGAGACCCGATTAGATCATTTTATATTATGGTTAATTTAAGAATTCAGCAAGATTCTATCATATTTGTTGAATTTACGTCGCTCCTATTTCAGATAGCGTACTGGGCTAGGCGGCATCTTAAAGCGCGTGGAATGGCGAGTAAAATGCACTGTTAAACTTCAATGATAGGGCAGTCAGAGACCCGATTAGATCATTTTATATTTTGTTTAATATAAGATTTCAGGGAAATCCTATCACATTTGTTCTATTTGCGTCGCTCCTATTTCAGTTAGCGTATTCGGCTAACCGGCATCTCAAAGCGCATGAAATGGCGAATAAACTAGACTATTAAACTTCTAGGGTAGGGCAAACAGAGACCCGATTAGGTCATTTTATATTACGGTTAATATAAGAATTCAGCGTAATTCTATCACATTTCTTCAAATTACGTCGCTCCTATTTCAGATAGCGTACTGGGCTAGGCGGCATATTAAAGCGCGTGGAATGGCGAGTAAAATGCACTATTTAACTTCTATGATAGGGCAATCAGAGACCCGACTAGATCATTTTATATTATGGTGAATTTAAGAATTCAGCGAAACTCTATCACATTTGTTCAACTTACGTCGCTCCTATTTCAGATAGCGTATTGGGCTAAGCGGCAGCTCAAAGCGCATGAAATGGCGAGTAAAATGCACTGTTAAATTTCTAGGGTAGGGCAACCAGAGACCCGATTAGATCATTTTATATTATGGTTAATTTAAGAATTCTGCAAAATCCTATCACATTTGTTCAATTTACGTCGTTCCTATTTCAGATAGCGTACTGGGCTAGGCGGCATCTTAAAGCGCGTGGAATGGCGAGTGAAATGCACTATTAAACTTCTATGATAGGGCAATCAGAGACCCGATTAGATCATTTTATATTTTGGTTAATACAAGAATTCAGCGAAATTCTATCACATTTGTTCAATTTACGTCGCTCCTATTTCATATAGCTAATTGGGCTATGCGGCATCTCAAGGCGCATGCAATTACGAGTGAAATGCACTCTTAAACTTCTAGGGTAGGGCGAACAGAGACCCGATTAGATCATTTTACATTAAGGGTAATATAAGAATTCAGCGAAATTCTATCACATTTGTTCAATGTACGTCTTTGATATTTCAGATAGCGTATTGGGCTAAGCGGCATCTGAAAGCGCATGAAATGGCGAGTAAAACGCACTATTAAACTTCTAGGGTAGGGCAAACAGAGACCCGATTAGATCAGTTTATATGATGGTTAATTTAAGAAGTCAGCAAAATTCTATCACATTTGTTCAATTTACGTCGCTCCTATTCAGATGGCTTATTGGGCTTAGCGGCATCTCAAAGCTCATGAAATGACGAGTGAAATGCACTATTAGACTTCTATGGTAGGGCGAACAGAGACCCGATTAGATCATTTTACATTAAGGTTAATATAAGAATTCAGGGAAATTCTATCACATTTTTCAATTTACGTGACTCCTATTTCAGATAGCGTATTGTGCTATGCGGCTTCTCAAAGCGCATGAAATGGCGAGTAAAATGCACTATTAAACTTCTAGGGTAGGGCAAACAGAGGCCCGATTATATCATTTTATATTATGGTTAATTTAAGAATTCACAAAATTCTATCACATTTGTTCAATTTACGTCGTTCCTATTTCAGATAGCGTATTGTGCTAAGCGGCATCTCGAAGCGCATGAAATGGCTAGTAAAATGCACTATTAAACTGCTAGGGTAGGGCAATCAGTGACCCGATTAGATCATTTTATATTATAGTTAATTTATGAATTCAGCGAAATTCTATCACATTTGTTCAATTTACGTCGCTCCTATTTCAGGTAGCGTACTGGGCTAGGCGGCATCTTAAAGCGCGTGGAATGGCGAGTAAAATGCACTGTTAAACTTCTACGGTAGGGCAAACAGAGACCCGATTAGATCAGTTTATATTATGGTTAATTTAAGAATTCAGCAAAATTCTATCACATTTGTTCAATTTACGTCGTTCCTATTTCAGATAGCGTACTGGGCTAGGCGGCATCTTAAAGCGCATGGAATGGCGAGTGAAATGCACTATTAAACTTCTATGATAGGGCAATCAGAGACCCGATTAGATCATTTTATATTTTGGTTAATACAAGGATTCAGCGAAATTCTATCACATTTGTTCAATTTACGTCGCTCCTATTTCATATAGCTAATTGGGCTATGCGGCATCTCAAAGCGCATGCAATTACGAGTGCAATGCACTATTAAACTTCTATGGTAGGGCGAACAGAGACCCGAATAGATCATTTTACATTAAGGGTAATATAAGAATTCAGCGAAATTCTATCACATTTGTTCAATTTACGTCTTTGATATTTCAGATAGCGTACTGGGCTAAGCGGCATCTCAAAGTTCATGAAATGGCGAGTATAATGCACTATTAAACTTCTAGGATAAGGCAAACAGAGACCCGATTACATCATTTTATATTACGGTGAATATAAGAATGCAGCGTAATTCTATCACATTTGTTCAACTTATATCGCTCCAATTTCAGATAGCGTATTAGGCTAAGCGGCATCTCAAAGCGCATGAAATGACGAGTAAAATGCACTATTAAAGTTCTAGGGTAGGGCAAGCAGAGACCCGATTAGATCATTTTATATTTTGGTTAATATAAGAATTCAGCGAAATTCTATCACATTTCTTCAATTTACGTCGGTCCTATTTCAGTTAGCGTACTGGGCTAGGCGGCATCTTAAAGCGCGTGGAATGGCGAGTAAAATGCACTGTTAAACTTCTAGGGTAGGGCAAACAGAGACCCGATTAGATCAGTTTATATTATGGTTAATTTAAGAATTCAGCAAAATTCTATCAAATTTGTTCAATTTACGTCGTTCCTATTTCAGATAGCGTACTGGGATAGGCGGCATCTTAAAGCGCGTGGAATGGCGAGTGAAATGCACTATTAAACTTCTATGATAGGGCAATCAGAGACCCGATTAGATCATTTTATATTTTGGTTAATACAAGAATTCAGCGAAATTCTATCACATTTGTTCAATTTACGTCACTCCTATTTCATATAGCTAATTGGGCTATGCGGCATCTCAAGGCGCATGCAATTACGAGTGAAATGCACTCTTAAACTTCTAGGGTAGGGCGAACAGAGACCCGATTAGATCATTTTACATTAAGGGTAATATAAGAATTCAGCGAAATTCTATCACATTTGTTCAATGTACGTCTTTGATATTTCAGATAGCGTATTGGGCTAAGCGGCATCTGAAAGCGCATGAAATGGCGAGTAAAACGCACTATTAAACTTCTAGGGTAGGGCAAACAGAGACCCGATTAGATCATTTTATATTATGGTTAATTTAAGAATTCAGCAAAATTCTATCACATTTGTTCAATTTACGTCGCTCCTATTCAGATGGCTTATTGGGCTTAGCGGCATCTCAAAGCGCATGAAATGACGAGTGAAATGCACTATTAAACTTCTAGGGTAGGGCAAACAGAGACCCGATTAGATCATTTTACATTAAGGTTAATATAAGAATTCAGGGAAATTCTATCACATTTTTCAATTTACGTGACTCCTATTTCAGATAGCGTATTGTGCTATGCGGCTTCTCAAAGCGCATGAAATGGCGAGTAAAATGCACTATTAAACTTCTAGGGTAGGGCAAACAGAGACCCGATTATATCATTTTATATTATGGTTAATTTAAGAATTCAGCAAAATTCTATCACATTTGTTCAATTTACGTCGTTCCTATTTCAGATAGCGTATTGGGCTAAGCGGCATCTCAAAGCGCATGGAATGACGAGTGAAAGGCACTATTAAACTTCTAGGGTAGGGCGAACAGAGAACCGATTAGATCATTTTACATTAAGGTTAATATAAGAATTCAGGGAAATTCTATCACATTTGTTCAGTTTACGTCGTTCCTATTTCAGATGGCGTATTGGGCTAAGCGGCAACTTAAAGCGCATGAAATGGCGAGTAAAATGCACGATTAAATTTCTAGGCTAGGGCGAACAGAGACCCGATTAGATCATTTTACATTTTGTTTAATATATGATTTCAGGGAAATTCTATCACATTTGTTCAATTTACGTCGCTCCTATTTCAGATAGCTTATTGGGCAAAGCGGCATCTCAAAGCGCATGAAATGATGAGTGAAACGCACTGTTAAACTTCTATGATAGGGCAATCAGAGACCCGACTAGATCATTTTATATTATGGTTAATTTAAGAATTCAGCGAAACTCTATCACATTTGTTCAATTTACGGCGCTCCTATTTCAGATAGCGTACTGGGCTAGGCGGCACCTTAAAGCGCGCGGAATGGCGAGTAAAATGCACTATTAAACTTCTATGATAGGGCAATCAGAGACCCGATTAGATCATTTTATATTTTGGTTAATATAAGAATTCAGCGAAATTCTATCACATTTGTTCAATTTACGTCGCTCCTATTTCAGATAGCGTATTGGGCTAAGCGGCATCTCAAAGCGCATGAAATGACGAGTGATATGCAATACTAAACTTCTAGGATAAGGCAAACAGAGACAGGATTAGATCATTTTATATTTTGTTTAATATAAGATTTCGGGGAAATTCTATCACATTTGTTCAATTTACGTCGCTCCTATTTCAGATAGCGTATTGGGCTAAGCGGCATCTCAAAGCACATGAAATGTCGAGTGAAATGCACTATTAGACTTCTATGGTAGGGCGAACAGAGACCCGATTAGATCATTTTATATTATGCTTAATTTAAAACGTCAGCAAAATTTTATCACATTCGTCCAATTTACGTCGCTCCTATTTCAGATAGCGCACTGGGCTAGGCGGCATCTTAAAGCGCGTGGAATGGCGAGTAAAATGCACTATTAAACTCCTATGATAGGGCAATCAGAGACCCGATTGGATCATTTTATATTATGGTTAATTTAAGAATTCAGCGTAATTCTATCACATTCGTTCAAGTTACGTCGCTCCTATTTCAGATAGCGTACTGGCCTATGCGGCATCTTAAAGCGCGTGGAATGGCGAGTGAAATGCACTATTAGACTTCTATGGTAGGGCGAACAGAGACCCGACTAGATCATTTTACATTAAGGTTAATATAAGAATTCAGGGAAATTCTATCACATTTGTTCAATTTACGTCGCTCCCATTCCAGATAGCGTATTGGGCTATGCGGCACCTTAAAGCACATGAAATGGCGAGTAAAATGCACTATTAAACTTCTATGATAGGGCAAACAGAGACCCGATTATACCATTTTATATTACGGTTAATATAAGAATTCAGCGTAATTCTATCACATTTGTTCAACTTACGTCGCTCCTATTTCAGGTAGCGTACTGGGCTAGGCGGCACCTTAAAGCGCGTGGAATGGCGCGTAAAATGCACTACTAAACTTCTATGATAGGGCAAACAGAGACCCGATTAGATCATTTTATATTTTGTTTAATATAAGATTTCAGGGAAATTCTATCACATTTGTTCAATTTACGTCGCTCCTATTTCAGATAGCGTATTGGGCTAAGCGGCATCTCAAAGCGCATGAAATGGCGAGTAAAATGCACTATTAAACTTCTAGGATAAGGCAAACAGAGACCCGATTAGATCATTTTATATTACGGATAATATAAGAATTCAGCGTAATTCTATCACATTTGTTCAATTTACGTCGCCCCTATTTCAAATAGCGTATTGCGCTAAGCGGCATCTCAAAGCGCATGAAATGGCGAGTGGAATGCACAATTAGACTTCTATGGTAGGGCGAACAGAGACAGGATTAGATCATTTTACATTAAGCTTAATATAAGAATTCAGGGAAATTCTATCACATTTGTTCAATTTACGTCGCTCCTATTCCAGATAGCGTATTGGGCTATGCGGCAGCTTAAAGCACATGAAATGGCGAGTAAAATGCACTAACAAACTTCTATGATAGGGCAAACAGAGGCCCGATTACATCATTTTATATTACGGTTAATATAAGAATTCAGCGTAATTCTATCACATTTGTTCAACTTACGTAGCTCCTATTTCAGATACCATACTGGGCTAGGCGGCATCATAAAGCGCGTGGAATGGCGACTACAATGCACTACTAAACTTCTATGATAGGGCAATCAGAGACCCGATTAGATCATTTTATATTTTGTTTAATATAAGATTTCAGGGAAATTCTATCGCATTTGTTCAATTTACGTCGCTCCTATTTCAGATACCGTACTGGGCTCGGCGGCATCTTAAAGAGCGTGGAATGGCGAGTGAAATGCACTATTAGACTTCTATGGTAGGGCGAACAGAGACCCGACTAGATCATTTTACATTAAGGTTAATATAAGAATTCAGGGAAATTCTATCACATTTGTTCAATTTACGTCGCTCCCATTCCAGATAGCGCATTGGGCTATGCGGCACCTTAAAGCACATGAAATGGCGAGTAAAATGCACTATTAAACTTCTATGATAGGGCAAACAGAGACCCGATTATATCATTTTATATTACGGTTAATATAAGAATTCAGCGTAATTCTATCACATTTGTTCAACTTACGTCGCTCCTATTTCAGGTAGCGTACTGGGCTAGGCGGCATCTTAAAGCGCGTGAAATGGCGAGTGAAATGCACAATTAAACTACTAGGGTAGGGCAAACAGAGACCCGATTAGATCATTTTATATTGTGGTTAATTTAAGAATTCAGCAAAATTCTATCACATTTGTTCAATTTACGTCGCTCCTATTTCAGATAGCGTATTGGGCTAAGCTGCATCTCAAAGCGCCTGAAATGGCCAGTAAAATGCACTATCAAACTTCTAGGATATGGCAAACAGAGACCCGATTAGATCATTTTATATTATGGTTAATTTCAGAATTCAGCAAAATTCTATCACATTTGTTCAATTTACGTCGCTCCTATTTCAGATACCGTACTGGGCTCGACGGCATCTTAAAGCGCGTGGAATGGCGAGTAAAATGCACTACTAAACTTCTATGATAGGGCAATCAGAGACCCGATTAGATCATTTTACATTAAGGTTAATATAAGTATTCAGCGAGATTCTATCACACTTGTTCAATTTGCGTCGCTTCTATTTCAGACAGCGTACTGGGCTAGGCGGCATCTTAAAGCGCGTGGAATGGCGAGTAAAATGCACTATTAACCTTCTATGATAGGGCAATCAGAGACTAGATTAGATCATTTTATAATTTGGTTAATATAAGAATTCAGCGAAAATCTATCACATTTGTTCAATTTACGTCGCTCCTATTTCAGATAGCGTATTGGGCTAAGCGGCATCTCAAAGCGCATGAAATGACGAGTGAAATGCACTATTCAACTTCTAGGGTAGGGCAAACAGGGACCCGATTAGATCATTTTATATTATGGTTAATTTAAGAATTCAGCTCAATTCTATCACATTTGTTCAATTTACGTCGTTCCTATTTCAGATAGCGTATTGTGCTAAGCGGCATCTCAAAGCGCATGAAATGGCGAGTAAAATGCACTATTAAACTTCTAGGGTAGGGCATCAGTGACCCGATTAGATCATTTTATATTATAGTTAATTTAAGAATTCAGCGAAATTCTATCACATTTGTTCAATTTACGTCGCTCCTATTTCAGGTAGCGTATTGGGCTATGCGGCATCTTAACGCGCTCGGAATGGCGAGTAAAATGCACTATTAAACTTCTATGCTAGGGCAATCAGAGACCCGATTAGATCATTTTATATTTTGGTTAATATAAGAATTCAGTGAAATTCTATCACATTTGTTCAATTTACGTCGCTCCTATTTCAGATAGCGTATTGGGCAAAGCGGCATTCAAAGCGTATGAAATGGCGAATAAAATGCACTATTAAAGTTCTAGACTCGGGCGGACAGAGATCCGATTAGATCATTTTACATTATGGTTAATAAAAGAATTCAGCGAAATTCTATCACATTTGTTCAACTATATCGCTCCAATTTCAGATAGCGTATTCGGCTAAGCGGCATCTCAAAGCGCATGCAATGGCGAGTAAAATGCACTGTTAAATTTCTAGGGTAGGGCGAACAGAGACCCGAATAGATCATTTTACATTAAGGGTAATATAAGAATTCAGCGAAATTCTATCACATTTGTTCAATTTACGTCTTTGATATTTCAGATAGCGTACTGGGCTAAGCGGCATCTCAAAGCGCATGAAATGGCGAGTAGAATGCACTATTAAACTTCTAGGATAAGGCAAACAGAGACCCGATTAGATCATTTTATATTACGGTTAATATAAGAATGCAGCGTAATTCTATCACATTTGTTCAACTTATATCGCTCCAATTGCAGATAGCGTATTAGGCTAAGCGGCATCTCAAAGCGCATGAAATGACGAGTAAAATGCACTATAAGACTTCTATGGTAGGGCGAACAGAGACCAGATTAGATCATTTTACATTCTGGTTAATAAAATAATTCAGCGAAATTCTATCACTTTGTTCAACTTTCGTCGCTCCTATTTCAGATAGCGTATTGAGCTAAGCGGCATCTCGAAGCGCATGAAATGGCGAGTATAATGCACTATTAAACTTCTAGGCTAGGGCGAACAGAGACCCGATTAGATCATTTTACATTCTGGTTAATAAAATAATTCAGCGAAATTCTATCACATTTGTTCAACTTTCGTCGCTCCTATTTCAGATAGCGTATTGAGCTAAGCGGCATCTCGAAGCGCATGAAATGGCGAGTAAAATGCACTATTGAACTCCTAGGGTAGGGCAAACAGAGACCCGATTAGATCATTTTATATTATGGTTAATTTAAGAATTCAGCAAGATTCTATCATATTTGTTGAATTTACGTCGCTCCTATTTCAGATAGCGTACTGGGCTAGGCGGCATCTTAAAGCGCGTGGAATGGCGAGTAAAATGCACTGTTAAACTTCAATGATAGGGCAATCAGAGACCCGATTAGATCATTTTATATTTTGTTTAATATAAGATTTCAGGGAAATCCTATCACATTTGTTCTATTTGCGTCGCTCCTATTTCAGTTAGCGTATTGGGCTAACCGGCATCTCAAAGCGCATGAAATGGCGAATAAACTAGACTATTAAACTTCTAGGGTAGGGCAAACAGAGACCCGATTAGGTCATTTTATATTACGGTTAATATAAGAATTCAGCGTAATTCTATCACATTTCTTCAAATTACGTCGCTCCTATTTCAGATAGCGTACTGGGCTAGGCGGCATATTAAAGCGCGTGGAATGGCGAGTAAAATGCACTATTTAACTTCTATGATAGGGCAATCAGAGACCCGACTAGATCATTTTATATTATGGTTAATTAAGAATTCAGCGAAATTCTATCACATTTGTTCAATTTACGTCGCTCCTATTTCATATAGCTAATTGGGCTATGCGGCATCTCAAGGCGCATGCAATTACGAGTGAAATGCACTCTTAAACTTCTAGGGTAGGGCGAACAGAGACCCGATTAGATCATTTTACATTAAGGGTAATATAAGAATTCAGCGAAATTCTATCACATTTGTTCAATTTACGTCTTTTATATTTCAGATAGCGTATTGGGCTAAGCGGCATCTGAAAGCGCATGAAATGGCGAGTAAAACGCACTATTAAACTTCTAGGGTAGGGCAAACAGAGATCCGATTAGATCACTTTATATTATGGTTAATTTAAGAAGTCAGCAAAATTCTATCACATTTGTTCAATTTACGTCGCTCCTATTTCAGATAGCGTATTGGGCTAAGCGGCATCTCAAGCACATGAAATGTCGAGTGAAATACACTATTGGACTTCTATGGTAGGGCGAACAGAGACCCGATTAGATCATTTTACATTAAGGTTAATATAAGAATTCAGGAAATTCTATCACATTTTTCAATTTACGTGACTCCTATTTCAGATAGCGTATTGTGCTATGCGGCTTCTCAAAGCGCATGAAATGGCGAGTAAAATGCACTATTAAACTTCTAGGGTAGGGCAACCAGAGACCCGATTAGATCATTTTATATTATGGTTAATTTAAGAATTCTGCAAAATCCTATCGCATTTGTTCAATTTACGTCGTTCCTATTTCAGATAGCGTACTGGGCTAGGCGGCATCTTAAAGCGCGTGGAATGGCGAGTGAAATGCACTATTAAACTTCTATGATAGGGCAATCAGAGACCCGATTAGATCATTTTATATTTTGGTTAATACAAGAATTCAGCGAAAGTCTATCACATTTGTTCAATTTACGTCGCTCCTATTTCATATAGCTAATTGGGCTATGCGGCATCTCAAAGCGCATGCAATTACGAGTGAAATGCACTCTTAAACTTCTAGGGTAGGGCGAACAGAGACCCGATTAGATCATTTTACATTAAGGGTAATATAAGAATTCAGCGAAATTCTATCACATTTGTTCAATTTACGTCTTTGATATTTCAGATAGCGTATTGGGCTAAGCGGCATCTGAAAGCGCATGAAATGGCGAGTAAAACGCACTATTAAACTCTAGGGTAGGGCAAACAGAGACCCGATTAGATCAGTTTATATTATGGTTAATTTAAGAATTCAGCAAAATTCTATCACATTTGTTCAATTTACGTCGTTCCTATTTCAGATAGCGTACTGGGCTAGGCGGCATCTTAAAGCGCGTGGAATGGCGAGTGAAATGCACTATTAAACTTCTATGATAAGGCAATCAGAGACCCGATTAGATCATTTTATATTTTGGTTAATACAAGAATTCAGCGAAATTCTATCACATTTGTTCAATTTACGTCGCTCCTATTTCAGATAGCTAATTGGGCTATGCGGCATCTCAAGCGCATGCAATTACGAGTGAAATGCACTATTAAACTTCTAGGGTATGGCGAACAGAGACCCGATTAGATCATTTTACATTAAGGTTAATATAAGAATTCAGCGAAATTCTATCACATTTGTTCAATTTACGTCGCTCCTATTCAGATGGCTTATTGGGCTTAGCGGCATCTCAAAGCGCATGAAATGACGAGTGAAATGCACTATTAAACTTCTAGGGTAGGGCAAACAGAGACCCGATTAGATCATTTTACATTATGGTTAATGAAAGAATTCAACGAAATTCTATCACATTTGTTCAACTTACGTCGCTCCTATTTCAGATAGCGTATTGGGCTAAGCGGCATCTCAAAGCGCATGAAATGATGAGTGAAATGCACTGTTAAACTTCTATGATAGGGCAATCAGAGACCCGACTAGATCATTTTATATTATGGTTTAATTTAAGAATTCAGCGAAAC
>CAKAJE020001127.1:0-26423 GCA_916610135.2 Macropis europaea | reverse complement strand
ATGCCGCTTAGCCCAATAAGCTATCTGAAATAGGAGCGACGTAAATTGAACAAATGTGATAGAATTTCGCTGAATTCTTATATTAACCAAAATATAAAATGATCTAGTCGGGTCTCTGATTGCCCTATCATAGAAGTTTAATAGTGCATTTAGCTCGCCTTTCCACACGCTTTAAGATGCCGTCTAGCCCAGTACGCTATCTGAAAGTGGAGCAACGTAAACTGAACAAATGTGATAGAATTTCGCTGAATTCTTAAATTAACCATAACATAAAATGATCTAATCGGGTCTCTGTTTGCCCTACCCTAGAAGTTTAATAGTGCATTTTACTCGGCATTTCTTGCGCTTTGAGATGCCGCTTTGCCCAATAAGCTATCTGAAATAGGAGCGACGTAAATTGAACAAATGTGAGAGAATTTCGCTGAATTCTTATATTAACCTTAATGTAAAATGTTCTAATCGGGTCTCTGTTCGCCCTACCCTTGATGATTAATAGTGCATTTCACTCGTCATTTCATGCGCTTTGAGATGCCGCTTAGCCCAATACGCTATCTGAAATAGGAGCGACTTAAGTTGAACAAATGTGATAGAATTTCGCTGAATTCTTATATTAACCAAAATATAAAATGATCTAATCGGGTCTCAGATTGCCCTATCATAAAAGCTTAATAGTGCATTTTACTCGCCATTCCAGGCGCTTTAATATGCAGCGTAGCCCAGTCCGCTATCTGAAATAGGAGCGACGTGCGTTGAACAAATGTGATAGAATTACGCTGAATTCTTATATTAACCGTAATATAAAATGAACGAATCGGGTCTCTGTTTGCCTTATCCTAGAAGTTTAAAAGTGCATTTCACTCGCCATTTCATGCGCTTTGAGGTGCCGCTTAGCCCAGTACGCTATCTGATATAGGAGCGACGTAAATAGAACAATTGTGATAGAATTTCGCTGAATTCTAATATTAACCAAAATATAAAATGATCTAATCGGGTCTCTGATTGCCCTATCATAGAAGTTTAATAGTGCATTTTACTCGCCAATCCACGCGCTTTAAGATTCCGCCTAGCCCAGTACGCTATCTGAAATAGGAGCGACGTAAATTGAACAAATGTGGTAGAATTTGGCTGAATTCTTAAATTAACCATAATATAAAATGATCTAATCGGGTCTCTGTTTGCCCTACCCAAGAAGTTAAATAGTGCATTTCACTCGTCATTTCATGCGCTTTGAGATGCCGCTTAGCCCAATAAGCTATCTGAAATAGGAGCGACGTAAATTGAACAAATGTGATAGACTTACGCTGAATTCTTATATTAACCGTATATGATATAAAATGATCTAATCGGGTCTCTGTTTGCCTTACCCTAGAAGTTTAAAAGTGCATTTCACTCGCCATTTCATGCGCTTTGAGGTGCCGCTTAGCCCAGTACGCTATCTGATATAGGAGCGACGTAAATAGAACAATTGTGATAGAATTTCGCTGAATTCTAATATTAACCAAAATATAAAATGATCTAATCGGGTCTCTGATTGCCCTATCATAGAAGTTTAATAGTGCATTTTACTCGCCAATCCACGCGCTTTAAGATTCCGCCTAGCCCAGTACGCTATCTGAAATAGGAGCGACGTAAATTGAACAAATGTGGTAGAATTTGGCTGAATTCTTAAATTAACCATAATATAAAATGATCTAATCGGGTCTCTGTTTGCCCTACCCAAGAAGTTAAATAGTGCATTTCACTCGCCATTTCATGCGCTTTGAGATGCCGCTTAGCCCAATAAGCTATCTGAAATAGGAGCGACGTAAATTGAACAAATGTGATAGACTTACGCTGAATTCTTATATTAACCGTATATGATATAAAATGATCTAATCGGGTCTCTGTTTGCCTTACCCTAGAAGATTAATAGTGCGTTTTACTCGCCATTTCATGCGCTTAGAGATGCCGCTTAGACCAATACGCTATCTGAAATAGGAGCGACGTAAATTGAACAATTGTGATAGAATTTCGCTGAATTCTTATATTAACCGTAATATAAAATTATCTAATCGGGTCTCTGTTTGCCCTACCCTAGAAGTTCAATAGTGCTCTTTGCTCGCCGTTTCATGCGCTTTGAGATGCCGCTTAGCCCAATACGCTATCTGAAATAGGAGCGACGTAAGTAGAACAATTGTGATAGAATTTCGCTGAATTCTTATATTGACCAAAATATAAAATGATCTAATCGGGTCTCTGGTTGCCCTATCGTAGAAGTTTAATAGTGCATTTTACTCGCCATTTCATGCGCTTTGAGATGCCGCTTAGCCCAATACGCTATCTGGAATAGGAGCGACGTAAATTGAACAAATGTGATAGAATTTCCCTGAATACTTATATTAACCTTAATGTAAAATGATCTAATCGGTTCTCAGTTCGCCCTATCCTAGAAGTTTAATACTGCATTTCACTCGTCATTTCATGCGCTTTGAGTTGCCGCTTAGCCCAATACGATATCTGAAATAGGAGCGATGTAAATTGAACAAATGTGATAGAATTTGGCTGAATTCTTAAATTAACCATAATATAAAATGATCTAATCGGGTCTCTGTTTGCCCTACCCTAGAAGTTTAATAGTGCATTTTGCTCGCCATTTCATGCGCTTTGAGATGCCGGTTAGCCCAATACGCTATCTGAAATAGGAGCGACGTAAATTGATCAAATGTGATAGAATTTCGTTGAGTTCTTATATTAACCAAAATGTAAAATGATCTAATCGGACCCCTGCTCGCCCGAGCCTACAACTTTAATAGTGCATTTTGTTCGCCATTTCATGCGCTTTGTGGTGCCGCTTAGCCCAATACGCTATCTGAAATAGGAGCGACGTAAATTGAACAAATGTGATAGAATTTCACTGAAATCTTATATTAACCAAAATATAAAATGATCTAATCGGGTCTCTGATTGCCCTATCATAGAAGTTTAATAGTGCATTTTACTCGCCAATCCACGCGCTTTAAGATTCCGCCTAGCCCAGTACGCTATCTGAAATAGGAGCGACGTAAATTGAACAAATGTGGTAGAATTTGGCTGAATTCTTAAATTAACCATAATATAAAATGATCTAATCGGGTCTCTGTTTGCCCTACCCAAGAAGTTAAATAGTGCATTTCACTCGTCATTTCATGCGCTTTGAGATGCCGCTTAGCCCAATAAGCTATCTGAAATAGGAGCGACGTAAATTGAACAAATGTGATAGACTTACGCTGAATTCTTATATTAACCGTATATGATATAAAATGATCTAATCGGGTCTCTGATTGCCTTACCCTAGAAGTTTAAAAGTGCATTTCACTCGCCATTTCATGCGCTTTGAGGTGCCGCTTAGCCCAGTACGCTATCTGATATAGGAGCGACGTAAATAGAACAATTGTGATAGAATTTCGCTGAATTCTAATATTAACCAAAATATAAAATGATCTAATCGGGTCTCTGATTGCCCTATCATAGAAGTTTAATAGTGCATTTTACTCGCCAATCCACGCGCTTTAAGATTCCGCCTAGCCCAGTACGCTATCTGAAATAGGAGCGACGTAAATTGAACAAATGTGGTAGAATTTGGCTGAATTCTTAAATTAACCATAATATAAAATGATCTAATCGGGTCTCTGTTTGCCCTACCCAAGAAGTTAAATAGTGCATTTCACTCGTCATTTCATGCGCTTTGAGATGCCGCTTAGCCCAATAAGCTATCTGAAATAGGAGCGACGTAAATTGAACAAATGTGATAGACTTACGCTGAATTCTTATATTAACCGTATATGATATAAAATGATCTAATCGGGTCTCTGTTTGCCTTACCCTAGAAGATTAATAGTGCGTTTTACTCGCCATTTCATGCGCTTAGAGATGCCGCTTAGACCAATACGCTATCTGAAATAGGAGCGACGTAAATTGAACAATTGTGATAGAATTTCGCTGAATTCTTATATTAACCGTAATATAAAATTATCTAATCGGGTCTCTGTTTGCCCTACCCTAGAAGTTCAATAGTGCTCTTTGCTCGCCGTTTCATGCGCTTTGAGATGCCGCTTAGCCCAATACGCTATCTGAAATAGGAGCGACGTAAGTAGAACAATTGTGATAGAATTTCGCTGAATTCTTATATTGACCAAAATATAAAATGATCTAATCGGGTCTCTGGTTGCCCTATCGTAGAAGTTTAATAGTGCATTTTACTCGCCATTTCATGCGCTTTGAGATGCCGCTTAGCCCAATACGCTATCTGGAATAGGAGCGACGTAAATTGAACAAATGTGATAGAATTTCCCTGAATACTTATATTAACCTTAATGTAAAATGATCTAATCGGTTCTCAGTTCGCCCTATCCTAGAAGTTTAATACTGCATTTCACTCGTCAATTCATGCGCTTTGAGTTGCCGCTTAGCCCAATACGATATCTGAAATAGGAGCGATGTAAATTGAACAAATGTGATAGAATTTGGCTGAATTCTTAAATTAACCATAATATAAAATGATCTAATCGGGTCTCTGTTTGCCCTACCCTAGAAGTTTAATAGTGCATTTTACTCGCCATTTCATGCGCTTTGAGATGCCGCCTAACCCAGTACGCTACCTGAAATAGGAGCGACGTAAGTTGAACAAATGTGATAGAATTACGCTGAACTCTTATATTAACCGTAATATAAAATGATCTAATCGGGTCTCTGTTTGCATTATCCTAGAAGTTTAATAGTGCATTTTACTCGCCATTTCATGCGCATTGAGATGCCGCTTAGCCCAATACGCTATCTGAAATAGGAGCGACGTAAATTGAACAAATATGATAGAGTTTCGCTGAATTCTTAAATTAACCATAATATAAAATGATCTTATCCGGTCTCTGTTTGCCCTACCCTAGAAGTTTAATAGGGCATTTTACTCGCCATTTCGTGCGCTTTCAGATGCCGCTTAGCCCAATATGCTATCTGAAATATGAGCGACGTAAATTGAACAAATGTGATAGAGTTTCGCTGAATTCTTATATTAACCTTAATGTAAAATGATCTAATCGGATCTTTGTTCGCCGTAGCCTAGAAGTTCAATAGTGCATTTCTATCGTCATTTCATGCGCTTTGAGATGCCGCTTAGCCCAATAAGCTATCTGAAATAGGAGCGACGTAAATTGAACAAATGTGATAGAATTTCGCTGAATTCTAATATTAACCAAAATATAAAATGATCTAGTCGGGTCTCTGATTGCCCTATCATAGAAGTTTAATAGTGCATTTAGCTCGCCTTTCCACACGCTTTAAGATGCCGCCTAGCCCAGTACGCTATCTGAAACTGGAGCAACGTAAATTGAACAAATGTGAGAGAATTTCGCTGAATTCTTATATTAACCTTAATGTAAAATGTTCTAATCGGGTCTCTGTTCGCCCTACCCTTGAAGATTAATAGTGCATTTCACTCGGCATTTCATGCGCTTTGAGATGCCGCTTAGCCCAATACGCTATCTGAAATAGGAGCGACATAAGTTGAACAAATGTGATAGAATTTCGCTGAATTCTTATATTAACCAAAATATAAAATGATGTAATCGGGTCTCTGATAGCCCTATCATAGAAGTTTAATAGTGCATTTTACCCGCCATTCCACGCGCTTTAAGATGCCGCCTAGCCCTGTACGCTATCTGAAATAGGAGCGACGTACGTTGAACAAATGTGATAGAATTACGCTGAATTCTTATATTAACGGTAATATAAAATGAACGAATCGGGTCTCTGTTTGCCTTATCCTAGAAGTTTAAAAGTGCTTTTCACTCGCCATTCCATGCGCTTTGAGATGCCGCTTAGCCCAATACGCTATCTGAAATAGGAGCGACGTAAATAGAACAATTGTGATAGACTTTCGCTGAATTCTTATATTAACCAAAATATAAAATGATCTAATCGGATCTCTGATTGCCCTATCATAGAAGTTTAATAGTGCATTTTACTCGCCAATCCACGCGCTTTAAGATTCCGCCTAGCCCTGTACGCTATCTGAAATAGGAGCGACGTAAATTGAACAAATGCTATAGAATTTGGCTGAATTCTTAAATTAACCATAATATAAAATGATCTAATCGGGTCTCTGTTTGCCCTTCCCTAGAAGTTTAATAGTGCATTTTTCTCGCCATTTCATGCGCTTTGAGATGGCGCTTAGCCCAATACGCTATCTGAAATGGTAGCGACGTAAATTGAACAAATGTGATAGAATTTGGCTGAATTCTTAAATTAACCATAATATAAAATGATCTAATCGGGTCTCTGTTTGCCTTACCCTAGAAGTTTAATAGTGCATTTTACTCGCCATTTCATGCGATTTGAGATGCCGCTTAGCCCAATACGCTATCTGAAATAGGAGCGACGTAAATTGAACAAATGTGATAGAATTTCCCTGAAATCTTATATTAAACAAAATATAAAATGATCTAAACGGGACTCTGATTGCCCTATCATAGAAGTTTAGTAGTGTATTTTACTCGCCATTCCACGCGCTTTAAGATGCCGCGTAGCCCAGTACGCTATCTGAAATAGGAGCGACGTAAGTTGAACAAATGTGATAGAATTACGCTGAACTCTTATATTAACCGTAATATAAAATGATCTAATCGGGTCTCTGTTTGCATTATCCTAGAAGTTTAATAGTGCATTTTACTCGCCATTTCATGCGCATTGAGATGCCGCTTAGCCCAATACGCTATCTGAAATAGGAGCGACGTAAATTGAATAAATATGATAGAGTTTCGCTGAATTCTTATATTAACCTTAATGTAAAATGATCTAATCGGATCTTTGTTCGCCGTACCCTAGAAGTTTAATAGTGCATTTCACTCGTCATTTCATGCGCTTTGAGATGCCGCTTAGCCCAATAAGCTATCTGAAATAGGAGCGACGTAACTTGAACAAATGTGATAGAATTTCCCTGAAATCTTATATTAAACAAAATATAAAATGATCTAAACGGGACTCTGATTGCCCTATCATAGAAGTTTAGTAGTGTATTTTACTCGCCATTCCACGCGCTTTAAGATGCCGCGTAGCCCAGTACGCTATCTGAAATAGGAGCGACGTAAGTTGAACAAATGTGATAGAATTACGCTGAACTCTTATATTAACCGTAATATAAAATGATCTAATCGGGTCTCTGTTTGCATTATCCTAGAAGTTTAATAGTGCATTTTACTCGCCATTTCATGCGATTTGAGATGCCGCTTAGCCCAATAAGCTATCTGAAATAGGAGCGACGTAACTTGAACAAATGTGATAGAATTTCGCTGAATTCTTATATTAACCAAAATATAAAATGATCTAGTCGGGTCTCTGATTGCCCTATCATAGAAGTTTAATAGAGCATTTAGCTCGCCTTTCCACACGCTTTAAGATTCCGCCTAGCCCAGTACGCAATCTGAAATAGGAGCGACGTAAATTGAACAAATGTGACAGAATTTCCGTGAATTCTTATATAAACCTTAATGTAAAATGATCCAATCGGGTCTCTGTTCGCCCTACCCTAGAAGTTTAATAGTGCATTTCACTCTCAATTTCATGCGCTTTGAGGTGCCCCTTAGCCCAATACGCTATCTGAAATAGGAGCGACGTAAGTTGAACAAATGTGATAGAATTTCGCTGAATTCTTTCATTAACATTAATGTAAAATGATCTAATCGAGTCTCTGTTTGCCCTACCATAGAATTTTAATAGTGCATTCTACTCGCCATTCCATTGCTTTAAGATGCCGCCTAGCCCAGTACGCTCTCTGAAATAGGAGCGACGTAAATTGAACAAATGTGATAGAGTTTTGCTGAATTCTTAAATTAACCATAATATAAAATGATCTAATCGGGTCTCTGTTTGCCCTACCCTAGAACTTTAATAGTGCATTTTACTCGTCATTTCATGCGCTTTGAGATGCCGCTTAGCCTAATACGCTATCTGAATTTGGAGCGATATAAGTTGAACAAATGTGATAGAATTTCGCTGAATTCTTTTATTAACCATAATGTAAAATGATCTAATCTGGTCTCTGTTCGCCCTACCATGGAAGTCTTATAGTGCATTTCACTCGCCATTTCATGCGCTTTGAGATGCCGCTTAGCCCAAAACGCTATCTGAAATAGGAGCGAGCTAAATTGAACGAATGTGATAGAATTTTGCTGAATTCTTAAATTAACCATAATATAAAATGATCTAATCGGGTCTCTGCTTGCCCTACCCTAGAAGTTTAATAGTGCATTTTAGTCGCCATTTCATGCGCTTTGAGATCCGGCTTAGCCCAATACGCTATCTGAAATAGGAGCGACGTAAATTGAACAAATGTGATAGAATTTCCCTGAAATCTTATATTAATCAAAATATAAAATGATCTAATCGGGTCTCTGATTGCCCTATCATAGAAGATTAGTAGTGCATTTTACTCGCCATTCCACGCGCTTTGAGATGCCGCCTAGCCCAGTACCCTATCTGAAATAGGAGCGTCGTAACTTGAACAAATGTGATAGAATTACGCTGAATTCTTATATTAACCGTAATATAAAATGATCTATTCGGGTCTCTGTTTGCCTTATCCTAGAAGTTTAATAGCGCATTTTACTCGCCATTTCATGCGCTTTGAGATGCCGCTTAGCCCAATGCGCTATCTGGAATAGGAGCGACGTAAATTGAACAAATGTGATAGAATTTCCGTGAATTCTTATATTAACCTTAATGTAATATGATCCAATCGGGTCTCTGTTCGCCCTACCATAGAAGTCTAATAGTGCATTTCACTGGCGATTTCATGCGCCTTGAGATGCCGCTTAGCCCAATACGCTATCTGAAATAGGAGCGACGTAAGTTGAACAAATGTGATAGAATTACGCTGAATTCTTTTATTAACCATAATGTAAAATGATCTAATCGAGTCTCTGTTTGCCCTAGCCTAGAAGTTTAATAGTGCATTGTATTCGCCATTTCATGCGCTTTGAGATGCCGCTTAACCCAATACGCTATCTGCAATAGGAGCGACGTAAATTGAACAAACGTGATAGAATTTTGCTGAATTCTTATATTAACCATAGTACAAAATGATCTAATCGGGTCTCTGTTTGCCGTACCCTAGAAGTTTAATAGTGCATTTTGCTCGCCATTTCATGCGCTTTGAGATGCCGGTTAGCCCAATACGCTATCTGAAATAGGAGCGACGTAAATTGATCAAATGTGATAGAATTTCGTTGAGTTCTTATATTAACCAAAATGTAAAATGATCTAATCGGACCCCTGCTCGCCCGAGCCTACAACTTTAATAGTGCATTTTGTTCGCCATTTCATGCGCTTTGTGGTGCCGCTTAGCCCAATACGCTATCTGAAATAGGAGCGACGTAAATTGAACAAATGTGATAGAATTTCACTGAAATCTTATATTAACCAAAATATAAAATGATCTAATCGGGTCTCTGATTGCCCTATCATAGAAGTTTAATAGTGCATTTTACTCGCCAATCCACGCGCTTTAAGATTCCGCCTAGCCCAGTACGCTATCTGAAATAGGAGCGACGTAAATTGAACAAATGTGGTAGAATTTGGCTGAATTCTTAAATTAACCATAATATAAAATGATCTAATCGGGTCTCTGTTTGCCCTACCCAAGAAGTTAAATAGTGCATTTCACTCGTCATTTCATGCGCTTTGAGATGCCGCTTAGCCCAATAAGCTATCTGAAATAGGAGCGACGTAAATTGAACAAATGTGATAGACTTACGCTGAATTCTTATATTAACCGTATATGATATAAAATGATCTAATCGGGTCTCTGTTTGCCTTACCCTAGAAGTTTAAAAGTGCATTTCACTCGCCATTTCATGCGCTTTGAGGTGCCGCTTAGCCCAGTACGCTATCTGATATAGGAGCGACGTAAATAGAACAATTGTGATAGAATTTCGCTGAATTCTAATATTAACCAAAATATAAAATGATCTAATCGGGTCTCTGATTGCCCTATCATAGAAGTTTAATAGTGCATTTTACTCGCCAATCCACGCGCTTTAAGATTCCGCCTAGCCCAGTACGCTATCTGAAATAGGAGCGACGTAAATTGAACAAATGTGGTAGAATTTGGCTGAATTCTTAAATTAAACATAATATAAAATGATCTAATCGGGTCTCTGTTTGCCCTACCCAAGAAGTTAAATAGTGCATTTCACTCGTCATTTCATGCGCTTTGAGATGCCGCTTAGCCCAATAAGCTATCTGAAATAGGAGCGACGTAAATTGAACAAATGTGATAGACTTACGCTGAATTCTTATATTAACCGTATATGATATAAAATGATCTAATCGGGTCTCTGTTTGCCTTACCCTAGAAGATTAATAGTGCGTTTTACTCGCCATTTCATGCGCTTAGAGATGCCGCTTAGACCAATACGCTATCTGAAATAGGAGCGACGTAAATTGAACAATTGTGATAGAATTTCGCTGAATTCTTATATTAACCGTAATATAAAATTATCTAATCGGGTCTCTGTTTGCCCTACCCTAGAAGTTCAATAGTGCTCTTTGCTCGCCGTTTCATGCGCTTTGAGATGCCGCTTAGCCCAATACGCTATCTGAAATAGGAGCGACGTAAGTAGAACAATTGTGATAGAATTTCGCTGAATTCTTATATTGACCAAAATATAAAATGATCTAATCGGGTCTCTGGTTGCCCTATCGTAGAAGTTTAATAGTGCATTTTACTCGCCATTTCATGCGCTTTGAGATGCCGCTTAGCCCAATACGCTATCTGGAATAGGAGCGACGTAAATTGAACAAATGTGATAGAATTTCCCTGAATACTTATATTAACCTTAATGTAAAATGATCTAATCGGTTCTCAGTTCGCCCTATCCTAGAAGTTTAATACTGCATTTCACTCGTCATTTCATGCGCTTTGAGTTGCCGCTTAGCCCAATACGATATCTGAAATAGGAGCGATGTAAATTGAACAAATGTGATAGAGTTTCGCTGAATTCTTAAATTAACCATAATATAAAATGATCTAATCGGGTCTCTGTTTGCATTATCCTAGAAGTTTAATAGTGCATTTTACTCGTCATTTCATGCGCATTGAGATGCCGCTTAGCCCAATACGCTATCTGAAATAGGAGCGACGTAAATTGAACAAATATGATAGAGTTTCGCTGAATTCTTAAATTAACCATAATATAAAATGATCTTATCAGGTCTCTGTTTGCCCTACCCTAGAAGTTTAATAGGGCATTTTACTCGCCATTTCGTGCGCTTTCAGATGCCGCTTAGCCCAATATGCTATCTGAAATATGAGCGACGTAAATTGAACAAATGTGATAGAGTTTCGCTGAATTCTTATATTAACCTTAATGTAAAATGATCTAATCGGATCTTTGTTCGCCGTAGCCTAGAAGTTCAATAGTGCATTTCTATCGTCATTTCATGCGCTTTGAGATGCCGCTTAGCCCAATAAGCTATCTGAAATAGGAGCGACGTAAATTGAACAAATGTGATAGAATTTCGCTGAATTCTAATATTAACCAAAATATAAAATGATCTAGTCGGGTCTCTGATTGCCCTATCATAGAAGTTTAATAGTGCATTTAGCTCGCCTTTCCACACGCTTTAAGATGCCGCCTAGCCCAGTACGCTATCTGAAACTGGAGCAACGTAAATTGAACAAATGTGAGAGAATTTCGCTGAATTCTTATATTAACCTTAATGTAAAATGTTCTAATCGGGTCTCTGTTCGCCCTACCCTTGAAGATTAATAGTGCATTTCACTCGGCATTTCATGCGCTTTGAGATGCCGCTTAGCCCAATACGCTATCTGAAATAGGAGCGACATAAGTTGAACAAATGTGATAGAATTTCGCTGAATTCTTATATTAACCAAAATATAAAATGATATAATCGGGTCTCTGATAGCCCTATCATAGAAGTTTAATAGTGCATTTTACCCGCCATTCCACGCGCTTTAAGATGCCGCCTAGCCCTGTACGCTATCTGAAATAGGAGCGACGTACGTTGAACAAATGTGATAGAATTACGCTGAATTCTTATATTAACGGTAATATAAAATGAACGAATCGGGTCTCTGTTTGCCTTATCCTAGAAGTTTAAAAGTGCTTTTCACTCGCCATTCCATGCGCTTTGAGATGCCGCTTAGCCCAATACGCTATCTGAAATAGGAGCGACGTAAATAGAACAATTGTGATAGAATTTCGCTGAATTCTTATATTAACCAAAATATAAAATGATCTAATCGGATCTCTGATTGCCCTATCATAGAAGTTTAATAGTGCATTTTACTCGCCAATCCACGCGCTTTAAGATTCCGCCTAGCCCTGTACGCTATCTGAAATAGGAGCGACGTAAATTGAACAAATGCTATAGAATTTGGCTGAATTCTTAAATTAACCATAATATAAAATGATCTAATCGGGTCTCTGTTTGCCCTACCCTAGAAGTTTAATAGTGCATTTTTCTCGACATTTCATGCGCTTTGAGATGGCGCTTAGCCCAATACGCTATCTGAAATGGTAGCGACGTAAATTGAACAAATGTGATAGAATTTGGCTGAATTCTTAAATTAACCATAATATAAAATGATCTAATCGGGTCTCTGTTTGCCTTACCCTAGAAGTTTAATAGTGCATTTTACTCGCCATTTCATGCGATTTGAGATGCCGCTTAGCCCAATACGCTATCTGAAATAGGAGCGACGTAAATTGAACAAATGTGATAGAATTTCCCTGAAATCTTATATTAAACAAAATATAAAATGATCTAAACGGGACTCTGATTGCCCTATCATAGAAGTTTAGTAGTGTATTTTACTCGCCATTCCACGCGCTTTAAGATGCCGCGTAGCCCAGTACGCTATCTGAAATAGGAGCGACGTAAGTTGAACAAATGTGATAGAATTACGCTGAACTCTTATATTAACCGTAATATAAAATGATCTAATCGGGTCTCTGTTTGCATTATCCTAGAAGTTTAATAGTGCATTTTACTCGCCATTTCATGCGCATTGAGATGCCGCTTAGCCCAATACGCTATCTGAAATAGGAGCGACGTAAATTGAATAAATGTGATAGAGTTTCGCTGAATTCTTATATTAACCTTAATGTAAAATGATCTAATCGGATCTTTGTTCGCCGTACCCTAGAAGTTTAATAGTGCATTTCACTCGTCATTTCATGCGCTTTGAGATGCCGCTTAGCCCAATAAGCTATCTGAAATAGGAGCGACGTAAATTGAACAAATGTGATAGAATTTCGCTGAATTCTTATATTAACCAAAATATAAAATGATCTAGTCGGGTCTCTGATTGCCCTATCATAGAAGTTTAATAGAGCATTTAGCTCGCCTTTCCACACGCTTTAAGATTCCGCCTAGCCCAGTACGCAATCTGAAATAGGAGCGACGTAAATTGAACAAATGTGATAGAATTTGGCTGAATTCTTATATTAACCAAAATATAAAATGATCTAATCGGGTCTCTGATTGCCCTATCAAAGAAGTTTAATAGTGCATTTTACTCGCCAATCCACGCGCTTCACGATTCCGCCTAGCCCAGTACGCGATCTGAAATAGGAGCGACGTAAATTGAACAAATGTGATAGAATTTGGCTGAATTCTTAAATTAACCATAATATAAAATGATCTAATCGGGTCTCCGTTTGCCCTACCCTAGAAGTTTAACAGCGCATTTTACTCGCCATTTCATGCGCTTTGAGATGCCGCTTAGCCCAATACGCTATCTGAAATAGGAGCGACGTAAATTGAACAAATGTGATATAATTTCCCTGAATACTTATATTAACCTTAATGTAAAATGATCTAATCGGGTCTCTGTCCGCCCTACCCTAGAAGTGTAATAGTGCATTTCACTCACCATTTCATGCGCTTTGAGATGCCGCTTAGCCAGATACGCTATCTGAAATAGGAGCGACGTAAATAGAACAATTGTGATAGAATTTTGCTGAATTCTTATAATAACCAAAATATAAAATGATCTAATCGGGTCTCTGTTCGCCCTACCCTAGAAGTGTAATAGTGCATTTCACTCACCATTTCATGCGCTTTGAGATGCCGCTTAGCCAAATACGCGACCTGAAATAGGAGCGACGTAAGTTGAACAAATGTGATAGAATTTCGCTGACATCTTAAATTAACCATAATATAAAATGATCTAATCGGGTCTCTGTTTGCCCTACCCTACAAGTTTAGCAGTGCATTTTACTCGCCATTTCATGCGCTTTGAGATGCCGCTTAGCCCAATACGCTATCTGAAATAGGAGCGACGAAAATTGAACAAATGTGATAGAATTTCCCTGAATTCTTATATTAACCAAAATATAAAATGATCTAATCGGGTCTCTGATTGCCCTATCATAGAACTTTAATAGTGCATTCTACTCGCCAATCCACGCGCTTTAAGATTCCGCCTAGCCCATTACGCTATCTGAAATAGGAGCGACGTAAATAGAACAATTGTGATAGAATTTCGCTGAATTCTTATATTAACCAAAATATAAAATGATCTAATCGGGTCTCTGATTGCCCTATCATAGAAGTTTAATAGTGCATTTTACTCGCCAATCCACGCGCTTTAAGATTCCGCCTAGCCCAGTACGCTATCTGAAATAGGAGCGACGTAAATTGAACAAATGCGATAGAATTTGGCTGAATTCTTAAATTAACCATAATATAAAATGATCTAATCGGGTCTCTGTTTGCCCTACCCTAGAAGTTTAAAAGTGCATTTTTCTCGCCATTTCATGCGCTTTGAGATGGCGCTTAGCCCAATACGCTATCTGAAATGGTAGCGACGTAAATTGAACAAATGTGATAGAATTTGGCTGAATTCTTAAATTAACCATAATATAAAATGATCTAATCGGGTCTCTGTTTGCCTTACCCTAGAAGTTTAATAGTGCATTTTACTCGCCATTTCATGCGATTTGAGATGCCGCTTAGCCCAATACGCTATCTGAAATAGGAGCGACGTAAATTGAACAAATGTGATAGAATTTCCCTGAAATCTTATATTAAACAAAATATAAAATGATCTAAACGGGACTCTGATTGCCCTATCATAGAAGTTTAGTAGTGCATTTTACTCGCCATTCCACGCGCTTTAAGATGCCGCGTAGCCCAGTACGCTATCTGAAATAGGAGCGACGTAAGTTGAACAAATGTGATAGAATTACGCTGAACTCTTATATTAACCGTAATATAAAATGATCTAATCGGGTCTCTGTTTGCATTATCCTAGAAGTTTAATAGTGCATTTTACTCGCCATTTCATGCGCATTGAGATGCCGCTTAGCCCAATACGCTATCTGAAATAGGAGCGACGTAAATTGAATAAATATGATAGAGTTTCGCTGAATTCTTATATTAACCTTAATGTAAAATGATCTAATCGGATCTTTGTTCGCCGTACCCTAGAAGTTTAATAGTGCATTTCACTCGTCATTTCATGCGCTTTGAGATGCCGCTTAGCCCAATAAGCTATCTGAAATAGGAGCGACGTAAATTGAACAATTGTGATAGAATTTCGCTGAATTCTTATATTAACCAAAATATAAAATGATCTGGTCGGGTCTCTGATTGCCCTATCGTAGAAGTTTAATAGTGCATTTTACTCGCCAATCCACGCGCTTTAAGATTCCGCCTAGCCCAGTACGCTATCTGAAATAGGAGCGACGTAAATTGAACAAATGTGATAGAATTACGCTGAATTCTTATATTAACCGTAATATAAAATGATCTAATCGGGTCTCTGTTTGCCTTACCCTAGAAGTTTAATAGTGCATTTTACTCGCCATTTCTTGCGCTTTGTGATGCCGCTTAGCCCAATACGCTATCTGAAATATCAGCGACGTAAATTGAACAAATGTGATAGAATTACGCTGAATTCTTATATTAACCGTAATATAAAATGATCTAATCGGCTCTCTGATTGCCCTACCCTAGAAGTTTAACAGTGCATTTTACTCGCCATTTCATGCGGTTTGAGATGCCGCTTAGCCCAATACGCTATCTGAAATTGGAGCGACGTAAATTGAAAGACGTGATTGAATTTCCCTGAATTCTTATATTAACCTTAATGTAAAATGATCTGATCGGGTCTCTGTTCGCCCTAGCCTAGAAGTTTAATAGTGAATTTTATTCGCCACTTCATGCGCTTTGAGATTCCGCTTAGCCGAATACGCTATCTGAAATAAGAGCGACGTAAATTGAACAAATGTGATAGAATTTCCCTGAAATCTTATATTAAACAAAATATAAAATGATCTAATCGGGTCTCTGATCCTCCGATCATTGAAGTTTAGTAGTGCATTTTACTCGCCATTCCACGCGCTTTAAGATGCCGCCTAGCCCAGTACGCTATCTAAAATAGGAGCGACGTAAGTTGAACAAATGTGATAGAATTACGCCGCATTCTTATATTAACCGTAATATAAAATGATCTAATCGGGTCTCTGTTTGCCTTATCCTAGAAGTCTAATAGTGCATTTCACTCGCCATTTCATGCGCTTTGAGATGCCGCTTAGCCCAATACGCTATCTGAAATAGCAGCGACGTAAGTTGAACAAATGTGATAGAATTTCGCTGAATTCTTTTATTAGCCATAATGTAAAATGATCTGATCGGGTCTCTGTTCGCCCTAGCCTAGAAGTTTAATAGTGAATTTTATTCGCCACTTCATGCGCTTTGAGATTCCGCTTAGCCGAATACGCTATCTGAAATAAGAGCGACGTAAATTGAACAAATGTGATAGAATTTCCCTGAAATCTTATATTAAACAAAATATAAAATGATGTAATCGGGTCTCTGATCCTCCGATCATAGAAGTTTAGTAGTGCATTTTACTCGCCATTCCACGCGCTTTAAGATGCCGCCTAGCCCAGTACGCTATCTAAAATAGGAGCGACGTAAGTTGAACAAATGTGATAGAATTACGCTGAATTCTTATATTAACCGTAATATAAAATGATCTAATCGGGTGTCTGGTTGCCTTATCCTGGAAGTTTAATAGCGCATTTTATTCGCCATTTCATGCGCTTTGAGATGCCGCTTAGCCCAATACGCTATCTGAAATAGGAGCGACGTAAATTGAACAAATGTGATAGAATTTCCCTGAAATCTTATATTAAACAAAATATAAAATGATCTAATCTGGTCTCTGATTGCCCTATGATAGAAGTTTAGTAGTGCATTTTACTCGCCATTCCACGCGCTTTAAGAGGCCGCCTATCTCTGTACGCTATCTAAAATAGGAGAGACGTAAGTTGAACAAATGTGATAGAATTACGCTGAATTCTTATATTAACCGTAATATAAAATGATCTAATCGGGTCTCTGGTTGTCTTATCCTGGAAGTTTAATAGCGCATTTTATTCGCCATTTCATGCGCTTTGAGATGCCGCTTAGCCCAATACGCTATCTGAAATAGGAACGACGGAAATTGAACAAATGTGATAGAATTTCCCTGAAATCTTATATTAAACAAAATATAAAATGATCTAATCGGGTCTATGATTGCCCTATGATAGAAGTTTAGTAGTGCATTTTACTCGCCATTCCACGCGCTTTAAGAGGCCGCCTAGCCCTGTACGCTATCTAAAATAGGAGAGACGTAAGTTGAACAAATGTGATAGAATTACGCTGAATTCTTATATTAACCGTAATATAAAATGATCTAATCGGGTCTCTGTTTGCCTTATCCTAGAAGTTTAGTATTGCATTTTACTCGCCATTTCATGCGCTTTGAGATGCCGCTTAGCCCAATACGCTATCTGAAATAGGAGCGACGTAAATTGAACAAATGTGATAGAATTTCGCTGAATTCTTATATTAACCAAAATATAAAATGATCTAATCGGGTCTCTGATTGCCCTATCATAGAAGATTAATAGTGCATTTTACTCGCCACTCCACGTGCTTTAGGATGCCGCCTAGCCCAGTACGCTATCCGAAATAGGAGCGAGGTAAATTGAACAAATGTGATAGAATTTTGCTGAATTCTTAAATTAACCATAATATAAAATGATCTAATCGGGTCTCTGTTTGCCCTACCCTAGAACTTTAATAGTGCATTTTACTCGTCATTTCATGCGCTTTGAGATGCCGCTTAGCCCGATACGCAATCTGAAATAGGAGCGATATAAATTGAACAAATGTGATAGAATTTTGCTGAAGTCTTAAATTAACGGTAATATAAAATGATCTAATCGGGTCTCTGTTCGCCCTAGCCTAGAACTTTAATAGTGCATTTTATTCGCCATGTCATACGCTTTGAGATGCCGCTTAGCCCAATACGCTATCTGAAATAGGAACGACGTAAATTCAACAAATGTGATAGAATTTCCCTGAAATCTTATATTAAACAAAATATAAAATGGTCTAATCGGGTCTCTGATTGCCCTATCATAGAAGTTTTGTAGTGCATTTTGTTCGCCCTTCCACGCGCTTTATGATGCCGCCTAGCCCAGTACGCTATCTGAAATAGGAGCGACGTAGGTTGAACAAATGTGATAGAATAACGCTGTATTCTTATATTAACCGTAATATAAAATGATCTAATCGGGTCTCTGTTTGCTTTACCCTAGAAGTTTAATAGTGCATTTTACTCGTCATTTCATGCGCTTTGAGATTCCGCTTAGCCGAATACGCTATCTGAAATAGGAGCGACGTAAATTGAACAAATGTGATAGAATTTCGCTGAATTCTTAAATTAACTATAATATAAAATGATCTAATCGGGTCACTGATTGCCCTATCATAGAAGTTTAATAGTGCATTTTACTCGTCATTCCACGCGGTTTAAGTTGCCGCCTAGCCCAGTACGCTATCTGAAATAGGATCGACGTAAATTGAATAAATGTGATAGAATTTTGCTGAATTCTTAAATTTACCATAACATAAAATGATCTAATCGGGTCTCTGTTTGCCCTACCCCAGAAGTTTAATAGTGCATTTTACTCGCCATTTCATTCGCTTTGAGATGCCGCTTAGCCCAATACGCTATCTGAAATAGCAGCGACGTAAACTGAACAAATGTGATAGAATTTCGCAGAATTCTTATATCAACCAAAATATAAAATCATCTAATCGCGTCTCTGATTGCCCTATCATAGAAGATTAATAGTGCATTTTACTCGCCACTCCATGCGCTTTAGGATGCCGCCTAGCCCAGTACGCTATCCGAAATAGGAGCGACGTAAATTGAACAAATGTGATAGAATCTTGCTGAATTCTTAAATTAACCATAATATAAAATGATATAATCGGGTCTCTGTTTGCCCTACCCTAGAACTTTTATAGTGCATTTTACTCGTCATTTCATGCGCTTTGAGATGCCGCTTAGCCCAATACGCAATCTGAAATAGGAGCGATATAAATTGAACAAATGTGATAGAATTTTGCTGAAGTCTTAAATTAACGGTAATATAAAATGATCTAATCGGGTCTCTGTTTGCCCTACCCTAGAACTTTAATAGGGCATTTTACTCGTCATTTCATGCGCTTTGAGATGCCGCTTAGCCCAATACGCTATCTGAAATAGGAGCGACGTAAGTTGAACAAATGTGATAGAATTACGCCGCATTCTTATATTAACCGTAATATAAAATGATCTAATCGGGTCTCTGTTTGCCTTATCCTAGAAGTTGAATAGTGCATTTTACTGGCTATTTCATGCGCTTTGAAATGCCGCCTAGCCCAGTACGCTATCTGAAATAGGAGCGACGTAAATTGTACAAATATGATAGAGTTTCGCTGGATTCTTAAATTAACCATAATATAAAATGATCTAATCGGGTCTCTGATTGTCCTATCATAGAAGATTAGTAGTGCATTTTACTCGCCATTCTACGCGCTTTAAGATGCCGCCTAGCCCAGTACGCTATCTGAAATAGGAGCGACGTAAATTGAACAAATGTGATAGACTTACGCTGAATTCTTATATTAACCGTATATGATATAAAATGATCTAATCGGGTCTCTGGTTGCCTTACCCTAGAAGATTAATAGTGCATTTTACTCGCCATTTCATGCGCTTTGAGATGCCGCTTAGCCCAATACGCTATCTGAAATAGCAGCGACGTAAGTTGAACAAATGTGATAGAATTTCGCTGAATTCTTTTATTAACCATAATGTAAAATGATCTGATCGGGTCTCTGTTCGCCCTAGCCTAGAAGTTTAATAGTGAATTTTATTCGCCACTTCATGCGCTTTGAGATGCCGCTTAGCCGAATACGCTACCTGAAATAGGGGCGACGTAAATTGAACAAATGTGATAGAATTTCGCTGAATTCTTAGATTAACCAAAATATAAAATGATCTAATCGGGTCTCTGATTGCCCTATCATAGAAGATTAATAGTGCATTTTACTCGCCATTTCCTGCGCTTTGACATGCCGCTTAGCCCAATCCGCTATATCAAATATCAGCGACGTAACTTGAACAAATGTGATAGAATTACGCTGAATTCTTAAATTAACCATAATATAAAATGGTCTAATCGGGTTTCTGATTGCCCTATCATAGAAGTTTAATAGTGCATTTTACTCGCCATTCCACGCGCTTTATGTTGCCGCCTAGCCCAGTACGCTATCTGAAATAGGAGCGACGTAAATTGAACAAATGTGATAGAATTTCGCTGAACTCTTATATTAACCAAAATATAAAATGATCTAATCAGGTCTCTGTTTGCCCAACCCTAGAAGTTTAATAGTGCATTTTACTCGCCATTTCTTGCGCTTTGACATGCCGCTTAGCCCAATACGCTATATGAAATATCAGCGACGTAACATGAACAAATGTGATAGAATTACGCTGAATTCTTAAATTAACCATAATATAAAATGATCTACCCGGGTCTCTGATTGCCCTACCCTAGAAGTTTAATAGTGCATTTTACTTGCCATTTCATGCGCTTTGAGACGCCGCTTGGCCCAATACGCTATCTGAAATAGGAGCGACGTAAATTAAACAAATGTGATAGAATTTCGCTGAATTGATAAATTAACCATAATATAAAATGATCTAATCGGGTCTCTGTTCGCCCTACCCAAGAAGTTTAATAGTGCATTTTACTCGGCATTTCTCGCGCTTTGAGAAGCCGCTTAGCCCAATACGCTATCTGAAATAGGAGCGACGTAAATTGAAAAACGTGATAGAATTTCCCTGAATTCTTATATTAACCTTAATGTAAAATGATCTAATCGGTTCTCTGTTCGCCCTACCCTAGAAGTTTAATAGTGCCTTCCACTCGCCATTTCATGCGCTTTGAGATGCCGCTTAGCCCAATACGCTATCTGAAATAGGAGCGACGTAAATTGAACAATTGTGATAGAATTTCGCTGAATTCTTATATTAACCGTAATATAAAATGATCAAATCGGGTCTCTGTTTGCCTTATCCTAGAAGTTTAATAGTGCATTTTACTCGCCATTTCATGCGCATTGAGATGCCGCTTAGCCCAATGCGCTATCTGAAATAGGAGCGACGTAAATTGTACAAATATGATAGAGTTTCGCTGGATTCTTAAATTAACCATAATATAAAATGATCTTATCGGGTCTCTGTTTGCCCTACCCTAGAAGTTTAATAGTGCATTTTACTCGCCATTTCTTGCGCTTTGTGATGCCGCTTAGCCCAATGCGCTATCTGAAATATCAGCGACGTAAATTGAACAAATGTGATAGAATTACGCTGAATTCTTATATTAACCGTAATATAAAATGATCTAATCGGTTCTCTGTTCGCCCTACCCTAGAAGTTTAATAGTGTCTTCCACTCGTCATTTCATGCCCTTTGAGATGCCGCTTAGCCCAATACGCTATCTGAAATAGGAGCGACGTAAATTGAACAATTGTGATAGAATTTCGCTGAAATCTTATATTAACCAAAATATAAAATGATCTAGTCGGGTCTCTGATTGCCTTATCATAGAAGTTTAATAGTGCATTTTACTCGCCCTTCCACGCGCTTTAAGATGCCGCCTAGCCCAGTACGCTATCTGAAATAGGAGCGACGTAAGTTGAACAAATGTGATAGAATTACGCTGAATTCTTATATTAACCGTAATATAAAATGATCTAATCGTATCTCTGTTTGCCTTATCCTAGAAGTTTAATAGTGCATTTTACTCGCCATTTCATGCGCGTTGAGATGGCGCTTAGCCCAATACGCTATCAGAAATATGAGGGACGTGAATGGAACAAATGTGATAGAATTTCCCTGAATTCTTATATTAACCTTAATGTAAAATAGTCTAATCGGGTCTTTGTTCGCCCAACCCTAGAAGTTTAATAGTGCATTTCACTCGTCATTTCATGCGCTTTGAGCTGCCGCTTAGCCCAATACGCTATCTGAAATAGGAGCAACATAAATTGAACAAATGTGATAGAATTTCGCTGAATTCTTATATTAACCAAAATATAAAATGATCTAATCGGGTCTCTGGTTGCCCTACCCTAGAAGTTTAATAGTGCATTTTACTCGCCATTTCATGCGCTTTGAGATGGCGCTTAGCCCAATACGCTATCTGAAATAGGAGCGACGTAAATTGAACAAATGTGAGAGAATTACGCTCAATTCTTATATTAACCGTATTATAAAATGATCTAATCGGGTCTCTGTTTGCCTTACCCTAGAAGATTAAGAGTGCATTTTACTCGCCACTTCATGCGCTTTGAGATGCCGCTTAGCCCAATACGCTATCTGAAATAGGAGCGACGTAAAGTGAACAATTCTGATAGAATTTCGCTGAATTCTTATATTAACCAAAATATAAAATGATCTAGTCGGGTCTCTGATTGCCCTATCATAGATGTTTAATAGTGCATTTCGCTCGTCATTTCATGCGCTTTGAGATGCCGCCTAGCCCAGTATGCTATCTGAAATCGGAGCGACGTAAGTTGAACAAATGTGATAGAATTAGGCTCAATTATTATATTAACCGTAATATAAAATTATCTAATCGGGTCTCTGTTTGCCCTACCCTAGAAGTTTAACAGTGCATTTTACTCGCCATTTCATGCGCTTTGAGATGCCGCTTAACCCAATACGCTATCTGAAATAGGAGCGACGTCAATTGAAAAACGTGATAGAATTTCCCTGAATTCTTATATTAACCTTAATGTAAAATGATCTAATCGGTTCTCTGTTTTCCCTACCCTAGAAGTTTAATAGTGCGTTTTACTCGCCATTTCTTGCGCTTTGAGATGCCGCTTAACCCAATACGCTATCTGAAATATCAGCGACGTAAATTGAACAAATGTGATAGGATTTGGCTGAATTCTTAAATTAACCATAATATAAAATGATCTAATCGGGTCTCTGTTTGCCCTACTCTAGAAGTTTAATACTGCATTTTACTCGCCATTTCTTGCGCTTTGAGATGCCGCTTAGCCCAATACGCTATCTGAAATATCAGCGACCTAAATTGAACAAATGTGAGAGAATCTCGCTGAATACTTATATTAACCTTAATGTAAAATGATCTAATCGGGTCTCTGTTCGCCCTACCATAGAAGTTTAATAGTGCGTTTTACTCGCCATTTCTTGCGCTTTGAGATGCCGCTTAACCCAATACGCTATCTGAAATATCAGCGACGTAAATTGAACAAATGTGATAGAATTGCGCTGAATTCTTATATTAACCGTAATATAAAATGATCTAATAGGGTCTCTGTTTGCCTTATCCTAGAAGTTTAATAGTGCATTTCACTCGTCATTTCATGCGCTTTGAGATGCCTCTTAGCCCAATAAGCTATCTGAAATAGGAGCGACGTAAATTGAACAAATGTGATAGAATTTGCTGAATTCTTATATTAACCAAAATTTAAAATGATCTAATCGGGACTCTGATTCCCTATCATAGAAGTTTAGTAGTGCATTTTACTCGCCCTTCCACGCGCTTTAAGATGCCGCTTAGCCCAATACGCTATCTGGAATAAGAGCGACGTAAATTGAACAAATGTGATAGAATTTGGCTGAATTCTTAAATTAACCATAATATCAAATGATCTAATCGGGTCTCTGTTTGCCCTATCATAGATGTTTAATAGTGCATTTCACTCGCCATTTCATGCGCTTTGAGATGCCGCCTAGCCCAGTACGCTATCTGAAATAGGAGCGTCGTAAGTTGAACAAATGTGATAGAATTACGCTCAATTATTATATTAACCTTAATATAAAATTATCGAATCGGGTCTCTGTTTGCACTACCCTAGAAGTTAAATAGTGCATTTCACTCGCCATTTCATGCGCTTTGAGATGCCGCCTAGCCCAGTACGCTATCTGAAATAGGAGCGACGTGAGTTGAACAAATGTGATAGAATTACGCTCAATTATTATATTAACCAAAATATAAAATGATCTAATCGGGTCTTTGTTCGCCCTACCCTAGAAGTTTAATAGTGCATTTCACTCGCCATTTCATGCGCTTTGAGATGCCGCTTAGCCCAATACATTATCTGAAATAGGAGCGACGTAAATTGAACAATTGTGATAGAATTTCGCTGAATTCTTATATTAACCAAAATATAAAATGATCTGGTCGGGTCTCTGATTGCCCTATCGTAGAAGTTTAATAGTGCATTTTACTCGCCAATCCACGCGCTTTAAGATTCCGCCTAGCCCAGTACGCTATCTGAAATAGGAGCGACGTAAATTGAACAAATGTGATAGAATTACGCTGAATTCTTATATTAACCGTAATATAAAATGATCTAATCGGGTCTCTGTTTGCCTTACCCTAGAAGTTTATTAGTGCATTTTACTCGCCATTTCATGCGCTTTGTGATGCCGCTTAGCCCAATACGCATCTGAAATAGGAGCGACGTAAATTGAACAAGTATGATAGAATTACGCTGAATTCTTATATTAACCGTAATATAAAATCATCTAATCGGGTCTCTGGGTTTGCCTTACCCTAGAAGTTTAATAGTGCATTCTACTCGCCATTTCATGCGCTTTGAGATGCCGCTTAGCCCAATACGCTATCTGAAATAGGAGCGACGTAAATTGAACAAATGTGATAGAATTTCCCTGAATACTTATATTAACCTTAATGTAAAATGATCTAATCGGGTGTCTGTTCGCCCTACCCTAGAAGTGTAACAGTGCATTTCACTCACCATTTCATGCGCTTTGAGATGCCACTTAGCCCAATACGCTATCTGAAATAGGAGCGACGTAAATAGAACAATTGTGATAGAATTTCGCTGAATTCTTATAATAACCAAAATATAAAATGATCTAATCGGGTCTCTGATTGCCCTATCATAGAAGTTTAATAGTTCATTTTACTCGCCAATCCACGCGCTTTAGGATTCCGCCTAGCCCAGTACGCTATCTGAAATAGGAGCGACGTAAATTGAACAAATGTGATAGAATTTCGCTGAATTCTTATATTAACCAAAACATAAAATGATGTAATCGGTTCTCCGATTGCCCTATCATAGAAGTTTAATAGTGCATTTTACTCGCCATTTCATGCGCTTTGAGATGGCGCTTAGCCCGATACGCTATCTGAAATTGTAGCGACGTAAATTGAACAAATGTGATAGAATTTGGCTGAATTCTTAAATTAACCATAATATAAAATGATCTAATCGGGTCTCTGTTTGCCTTACCCTAGAAGCTTAATAGTGCATTTTACTCGCCATTTCATGCGATTTGAGATGCCGCTTAGCCCAATACGCTATCTGAAATAGGAGCGACGTAAATTGAGCAAATGTGATAGAATTTCCCTGAATCCTTATATTAACCAAAATATAAAATGATCTAATCGGGTCTCTGATTGCCCTATCATAGAAGTTTAATAGTGCATTCTACTCGCCAATCCACGCGCTTTAAGATTCCGCCTAGCCCAGTACGCTATCTGAAATAGGAGCGACGTAAATTGAACAAATGTGATAGAATTTGGCTGAATTCTTAAATTAACCATAATATAAAATGATCTAATCGGGTCTCTGTTTGCCCTACCCTAGAAGTTTAATAGTGCATTTTACTCGCCATTTCATGCGCTTTGAGATGCCGCCTAACCCAGTACGCTACCTGAAATAGGAGCGACGTAAGTTGAACAAATGTGATAGAATTACGCTGAACTCTTATATTAACCGTAATATAAAATGATCTAATCGGGTCTCTGTTTGCATTATCCTAGAAGTTTAATAGTGCATTTTACTCGCCATTTCATGCGCATTGAGATGCCGCTTAGCCCAATACGCTATCTGAAATAGGAGCGACGTAAATTGAACAAATATGATAGAGTTTCGCTGAATTCTTAAATTAACCATAATATAAAATGATCTTATCCGGTCTCTGTTTGCCCTACCCTAGAAGTTTAATAGGGCATTTTACTCGGCATTTCGTGCGCTTTCAG